>CAVNYN010241428.1:10196-33224 GCA_963692815.1 Nyctanthes arbor-tristis | reverse complement strand
GGCGCCCCCCCCCCGGTGTTGAAAATTCAAATAAGGGCAAACAGGCAATCACTCGAGTTCCAGATCACAAAGCCAAAAACACTTATCTTGATTCTATTTTTGTTATTTACAAGGAACAAGCCCACACAAGGGATGCCAACTAAACCTTGTCCAAGGTTAAAGTTCAATACACTTAAACCTAAGCTCACATCCCTTCAACACTGGATCTTCTGACAGTTCTTACGCTATATGAGTAGAACCATCAATTGCAGAAACTCGTATATGCCCCAGAGATTTGTGGCAACTTAAATTCAACCCCTCCACGAGGAAAGCAAGACAGATTAGGCTGCTGAAATGAGCTCCCTCATCAAGCTCCCTGCAGATGTGTGTAAGTCAGGACAAGACGTGTGCTCTTCCGATCTGCCAAATAAGTGAAATATGAATCCATGCCTGCAGTAAGTGCAATTCCAGCTGCAAAAGTCTCTATATTGTTAATCTGATGTCTTGTACTTTCGGGGTCTTTTGGACTGAGCAGGAGATGATGGGGCTTCTGATCTTCCAGGTCCCTTCAGTGCCAATTTACAGTAAATGCAAAATTAGTATTACTGGCTCAAAGCTCCCACAAGAAATAACAAATAGAACTGAACAAGTATACCCTGCGCTTTTGATCCCTTTTGCTAACTCTTTCCCCTGAAATTCAATCACAAGTCAAATCCATACTAAAAGACCGTAGCTCATCGAGAAAATGGCAAAAACATGAAGAGAAGTAAAAAAACAGCAGAGACAGATTCAAGGATACCAATAAAAGATGCTAGCACTTATTATTACCTCCAAAAGTCAATGAATCAGGAGTAAATGTTCGATCAAGATCACCGGCTGTCTGTAACCGCTGTTAAAGAAAAGGTAGGGAATCATAATCCTGTGAAAGCAGTCACCTTCTATTATGATTTAGGAGAAAAAAGCCTGCTACCAACCTTGGGTGGTGGTGTTCCAGGAGTTTCAGCATATGAACCATCGCGATATGATGAACCTTCTGCTTCTTTGTATTGCAGCTGATTGTCAGAAAAGATAAAGAACGTCAAATATATATCAAATGGAAATAAGTTTGGCAGCATATTTATTGGAAATTAATAACTGATGTGAAAGTTTAGTCCCATCTTGACCAATCAAAATCTTGCAATCCAAAGTCACCTGGAAGCCCAGAAGTGGAACTATTTGAATGTAAACTGTAAGACTGAGAGCTTGTTTGATCCTCTTTAACATATCTCTTTATAATTTCACCTACCACTGATTTGACAACTATTCATTTATAACCACAAATTTCAAATTTTTATTAAATCTACACCACTCCTTTCACCTCATTATAATTTCCTCTTATAAGTCAATTACATAAAGAGGATCGAACAGCCACTGAAAATCTGGTGAAATAATAATTATGTTTCATATTATGAATCACCTAGATATCTTTAACAGTGTTTCCTAGCCAACAGCAAAATTGAACAAACACAAGTTCTACTTGGTTAAAAATCTATCAAATACAGAACCGAGTCTGCAAAGTTGGAATATGCCAGAATCTGAACAACTAGAGCATCTATTTGGTCTTCGCTCAGTTGCCTAACATGACCATGATCAGCTAGGGTGCACTTCCCCAAGCGAAAAACTAGAAGTAGGTTGGCGTTATAGAATTATGATGCCCCGAGTTTTTAAAAAAAAATAAATGGGGAGAATAGAATGAAATCAACTAAGAACAAGGTCAATGCCGTAATACTCAATAAGGTAGACTTCCTGATCAATAACAAAAGAATTACATGGAATTTTAAATGTAAATCATCGAGAAAAGGACACAAATTTGAGATTACACCAAGAGTTACCTGTTTCTGAAGACTCAAAAGAGTCAATATTTCTTTCCTTAGTTCAAGATGCTCTGCGCACACGACCCTCGTGGGAACCTTTGGCTTCAAATTCACCTGTGAAACAAGTGCTCAGGCTCTTTATCCATCCAGAGAAAGCACATTTAAGAAGTGTATAAAAATCATTAAGCAGTCTTACTTCCACCCAACGAATTCTTGAAAGAAAATTCCCTACATATCACATACTTTCCCAAGTTTAAACAATGCCCTCAACTCGCCGCACCCCACCCCCCTCCACCCCCCCCCAAAAAAAAAAAATAAGGAAGATTCAAAACGTATAGGTACTGCTCTGATAAAGTAGACAAAGTTTAAAATGAAAATAGATGCCCGAGAAACCTGACAAAAAGAGTGTTAGTTTCTCATTTCCTAGTTATAATGGGGAACTTGCAATAATGTATTGAGTGGTGTACATCTGATGGGTGTTTCAAATGCGTGTTCGTAATTGATGATTAGGTGTCCGATCAATTGGTAGGAATAGGGAAAGAAGAAATGAGAATCAAACACCCCCTGAAGTCTTCCACCGGTGACAATAACTTCTTCAAAAGGCTTTCATCAAGTACAGGAATTCCATTGCATTTCTCTCTGATACTTCTCTCTTTAAAAAGTTTCGTTATAAGCATATCAAAATGAATTTAAGGAACAATTTTTTCTAGAATGTGAAAATAGAATTTGTTCACTATGACCTACATAACATCAATTATCAGGACAATGGTGATTAAGATTAGATACATACCCCGAGTTCTTGTAATGTTTGCTCAACCCGTTTGATAGTCCGAAGTCCGGCTGATGAACTTGCAGCTTGCACCATTTGCTCAAGTGCATAAGATCTCAAGTACACTTGCAGCTGCATAATTAGTCAGTAAGTAACATTAGTAGCCAAAATTGTTGACCAGGACTAGCATTAATGATCAAAACGAGTATAAGGAATAAAAATAAAAACTGAAGGTTACATATAAGCATGCATCCAAGCACAAGCAGTTGGAAAAACGGAATACTAAACCACAAAAAGCAAAGAAATGAAGAGAAAGAAGCATAAATCTTGTTCACAAATTTGTTCAGCAGGGAAAAAAAAATGAACAAGAAAGAGAATAGAGACAGGAAGTTGAGTTATAGCACAGTATACGTGATTTCAGGCATACCATGCGAAGAGAAGCCACAACTGAAGCAGTTTCTGAGACTGGATTTGTTATAGCAGCAGAAGGAAACTGAGTGCTTGGAGAAGGAGACACAGAATCAAGAGTTACAGCAGCCCTATCAGTGGCATCTGCGTCAGCATCTGTATTAACTGGAAGCTCCGCCTCTTCCGCAGCCTAATGAACAAGAAAAAGAATGTAAATATAAGTTTATGTACACATAGAAAAGAAAGAATGGGGAAATGCAGACATAATAGAATTATGTCCTTCTGGATAAATGTGGTGACTTCCATTCCAGAGTAAGGAGTTCAAAACACTATCTTTTACAGTGACACAGTCATTATAAGCCAATGTATCATAATAACAAACAAGCGTATCTTTCTTAAAAAGCAATTTATAAACATGCTTGACAGACGGACGGAGACGTCAGTGTTCGTAGTGTTTCTTTAATTTTGTTTTGGTGGAAGGGCAGGTGTTGAAGAGAGAGGAAAGTGAACCTTTGCAGCTTTCCGTGCCTCAAATATTCTCTTTGCTTCAGCAAGAACCTACAAACCAAAAAAGGTTGGGACTCAGGTTTACATGTAACCGAAAACAAATATTTTCCTCCCTAATCATCTGTTTGGATCCGAGGAAAATACAGAAACTAAATCCAAACCTCAACATCTCTGTGCTCCTGCTGCTTTGTGTGGGAGAGCACCATCGACAATGCTCGCTTACGCTCAATTTCTTGAGAAACATTATATGGTTCCTGAACCATTTAAGA
This sequence comes from Nyctanthes arbor-tristis, assembly GCA_963692815.1. Taxonomy (NCBI): domain Eukaryota; kingdom Viridiplantae; phylum Streptophyta; class Magnoliopsida; order Lamiales; family Oleaceae; genus Nyctanthes; species Nyctanthes arbor-tristis. Next base: position 29,439 of record CAVNYN010241428.1, on the reverse strand, counting down.
GATATATAATCTTGAAGAGATTTCTGGAAGGCATATGCCTGCCTAAAAACTGAACTTATACTCACAAAGGAGGCTGGATAATGTAGATAAAAAAAACAGTGGTAAGCGGGGACAATGCCCACACCTTAACAAGTGGGTGCCCAGCAACCTCACCAGGAGATGGAGCCCTGGCAATCAAGATAGCTCGCGATACTGGACAATTGGAAAACAAAATAAAACACCAGAACTACTCAAATATCACATGATGAAATCGGAAAAAAAAACATTCAGTCCTCTCTTATGTGCGGGTGTGCCTTTGTAAAGATGTACAGCATCTATGAGTTTCAGTGAGTACAAGATAGTAATACCACTGTAATAACGATTCTTCAGTTCTTCCACAGATTTTGATGATGGAAATCTATCTGCAATCACGACAAAGCGGAGATCAAACCGTTCACACATGTCAAATAACTGATCCGTTTCTTCCTTGGTCCATGCCTATTGAGAAAGAACAAAGTAGTAAGGGCCTGAGATATGTGATGATGTGTGATAGGGGCCGGCATAAAATAAAAACTGAGAAAGCTGTAACGTTTATTTACTACAATGATGCCGAGTAAGTGATTATATGGAATATTACATTGGCAGATGCTATGCTCAATCTAGCGACAAGTTCGAGTTTGTGCTGACAATGAATTATCTTCATAGTGGGAGTATCATACTGAGAGTAACTCTGGAAGATTTGGCAGAAATACTGTTGCAGTGTCCATTTTATTGTCCATGTTCACAAATGGATTTTATTTAAAAATAGAATATAGTCAAAGCAATTACATCCACATATTTGACAAGACCAATTTGTACCACACAAATCTCAAAAATCTCAACCACTCATTCTAAATTTCTAAAATCTATTTCTACTTTTCAACAAAAACACTTTGTGAACTAGGAGCAAATCTAGTAACATGTTTCAATGACCACTTGGAATAAATTATTTCCTTGCAGCGTTGTCATGCAGAAAGTATTTCTCGAGTTGCAATTATAAAAGCTCAGAAGCATGTAGAATCTCTCCTGAACTACACTCTAAATCTGTAGTGACAAAAACCCTAAAACCACCATACTAGTAGCGTTCAATTTGGAATACATACAGGATCAACCAGGCACTTCTCGTACTCCTCATCAGTGTATTTAATCACATCAACAGACTGCATTCGTAAAAGGAAAAACAACAAAATCCAGTTACACTAGAAATGATGTAAAACAATAAAAAATATAAGAATGATCCTTTTGGAGACTGATAATTCTTGTCCGCGTACCTTGTTATACTTTGCAAATGAATAATCACCTGTTGGTGGAACACCATTTACAACTCTAACCTAAAAAGGTAATAGCTCATAATTGTGTTAAAGTTTGGACGCCTAATATTTCAAGAAATGATCTTACAATGCACATATCATACCCAGTGGTAAAGCTGCAAGTTGTCTTTCCTAGCAGAATTAGTAAAGGGAAGCCACTGCCATGTAATCTGCAGAAATACAAATTAATATACTTAGAAGTAACATTTCAAGGACTGTCCATTAAATAAATATGCACCCAACACAATAACCTTCTCATTCTCAGACTGAGCTTTTCGTTTCAATTGATTCACATCAATGGATGGCATAAGAGGAGCTAGTCCACCGGTGAGCGCGTAAACCTATCATATTTCCCACAATTAAAATCACATCCCAAAAGCTTTATACATGCCTGCATAACGATATCCAAAAGGACGTTACCTCACGAGAAATGCCATCAGGCTTTCTTTGAGTCTCTTTGGGAGGTTTGGATTTCTTTTCTTGGACAGGCAATGCATTTTTGGGTAATCCCAGAATATCTTTCGCATCCATTTGAAAATTTAGCTTTCCTCCACAAAAATCTGTCGTTTCAAAATAAACGCGATAGGCAACGTTAGCACAGAAGCTGTGGTATAAACAACAGAATTTGCGAAAATTAAGGTTGAATTATTTGCGAAGGTTCTTTAGGCAAATGGGTAACAATCTCAAACAATTTGCAATTTTATACTCTTATTTAGAACAAAATTCAATAATAGGTATTTTCCTTATAATTTTATCCAATTAATTAAATGAAAATCAAATATCAAAAGTTGAAAATTTCCAAAATATTTTTCCTATTATTATTCACAATTTAATGGCAACAACACATAGTAATACCCGTCAACACACCACCACATAGTCATAAACCGACCATTGCAAACACCACCATAAACCGACCATTGCAAACGCCACGTCTCAACCGCTGTCGCACCACGTCAACAGCTGTCGCACCCCATCTCAACCAGTGGTCGCACCACCACATAGTCACAATTGCCCATCGTAACACATCGTCACAAATGGAGGTCGCAACACCATGTAACAATCGGTTGTTGCACCACCACATAGTTACAACCAGCCATCACACTCGTCACAAGCAAGGTCACAACACCGTGTAACCGGCAACACTTAGTCACAACCAGCCATCCTAGTTTCTACTTGTTTCCCGTCAACCGATAAAAAATTGTCACCGCCATCAACCCATCCACCATCACTGCCACCATCAAACCATCCTCCACCCACCACCCTCTGGCATCACAAAAACACCGTTAAACATCAATTAAAAAAAAAATGGAGAAGAAGTGAAGGACAAGCAAATCCTTCAAGGGAGGCCAATCCAAATATTTCAACCGATTGCCAACAAGGCATTGTTGAAGACAATAACCACGGTGCTGGTGGTCGACAAAGGTGGCAAAGATGCAGTGGCGTAACTAGGCACATTAGGAGTTTTACATCTCGCAACCTCCATTTGCAGTGGCAAAAAGTAGGCGAAGTTTAGGTCTTGCAGAGAGACCAAGTAAGGACGGGGGTGATTCGGGTCTTGCAGAGGACATCAGGAAGGTAATGATACCTAAATTCTAACCACTTCCAAAATTTTAGCTTTCATCAGAGCGTACAAAACCATTTCTTACATCCACACAAGCATTTTATCAAACACTTGCAATGCGTTTGAGTTGTAATTTAGTATCATCAACTTCAACATACAACAACTATACCTGTACTAATAGTATAAGAAATAAAGCACAAGACAAAATTTTAAGTCTTTGAATAATTAAAATATATCGAAGGTGTTTAAATTTCATAATAGTTAATTGTTGGAATTAAACCTAGAGAACAAGCATCTATATGCACTAGAAAACACACTAATTTGATCACATAGGCATTTAATCAAACACATTCACTGCATATATATGATACCTCTCAGTTCACTATAACAATATGAGTTGAACAAAAGGCACATATTAAACTCAAATCTCTTGCGAAACCCCAAAAAATAAATCCAAAGTACTTCAATTAATCACTTGTTAGAGCTAAACCTAAGAATGAGCATCAACAATACCCCATAAAACACATCAATTAAAGTGATAATATGCATTTATGTTTGTATACAAGATCCAGGCAGCAAGGCTGGCGAATTTCACCTGTTTTCCAGTGCGGGTAAGGGCAAAGGAAGAAGGGAATCGCGTGATAGAGGTTCCGAGCGTTAGAGGCTACCGAGACGAAGGGTTTGGTGTTCTTGAGATAGAGAAACCCAGAAAAGAGATCGATTGTGAGAGACGAGAGAAACCCTGTTGTCTGTTTCTTCTTTTTGCGCAACGGATGTTGTCCGCTCAGGGGGATCGTTGTGAGATTGTTGGCTTCAATTGGCTTATGTGGGTTTTATTTTGATTCTGTTTCATCCGTACATTATAAAAAAAAAAATTTATTTTATTCATAAAATTAAAAATATATATATATTTTACGCATAAATTCTTTTTCTTATTTTTAATTTTAACTACATATTCTCTTAAAAAATCACTTTCCTCAAAACCAATTTTTCAAAAATCAAAACCATAGCATTGGTTTCACTTGTTTTATGCTTTTATACGTTGTTTATGTAAGACTATATGTTTGATAGTCGAAAATTTTCTATAGAAAATTGTGGTTTTCATCTAAATTTCAATTTTTATAGTGTCTAGTTGACAATTTTTTTTCCTAAAAATCATTTTCTATCTTTTGGATGCGTGAGTTGTTTTTCTTAAAAATAAAGAAAGTATTTTCTTGTGAGATTGTAAGTTTTTCTATTTTTTAATTAATTTATATTTTTTAATGTAAATTTCATACTTGTAACCATTTGCACTTGTTTTGGGAAATTATAGTTCCATCAACTTATGCCCAAAAAGTATATGTGTTATATGTGTTGTGTACCTTGAATGACAGAGTAGTTAATAAATAGATGGATGATTATATTATTGCCATTACCAAATTTATTCCTTACTCACAAATTAAAAATAAAATATACACTTAAATGCCTTTGATTATAACTAGTTAAACCACCAGTGCGTTGCACGGGTAGAAAAAGTTATTAAAATATATTATTAGATAGTTAAACATAAATCTGTAATACTTACAGCAATGTAGAAAACATAAAAAACACGATTATACATTAACTGAATCAATAAGCTAAATGGACTCAGTAATCGTAAAGCTCAAGATCAAAATCCTTTAAAAGACAACATACATTCTTACCCATAATCTTTCGTAAATATATACAATAATGGAAAAAAACATACTGCTTCATTTTGAAAAATCCTAATAAAACTAATAAATAAATAAAAATGTAAAATGGATTAAAAATTCAAATAACATTAAACTCACCAGTACATATAATAGAGATATTGAATTAACGAATTATGAAGGATTAGAGTTTGTTTTAGAATTGACATTTCAGATTTAGTATTTTAATTTATTAGTAAAAAAATTAACAAACAAAACAAATTGGCAAAATAGTTAAGGTTTAGTTGTTAAACCCAGTTGTCAAATCTTCTTTGAGTTCTTTCACAAAAAAATTACCGTAAAATTTACTAAATTAAAAAAAAGGGAAAATCACGGTATAATAGATTACATTAAAAATCTTACTCTTTATGAACTCACCAACTTGTTGTAGCAAATTGAATGTTTATAGTCCGTAGATCATTTGTATACAATGGATTTGCCATATTCAAAATACAAATGAGTGGTCCAAAGATACAAATGGTTGGATTTTTCAAATGGTTTATCAAATACAAGTGTAAGCGGTCACAAGAATACAAGTATAAGTGGATGAGTTAGCGAGTGGATTATCTAGTGTGTGAGTTGTAATTATAGAGTATTTTGTATGGCCAATTTGCTCTCCCATTCATTATTTATTCGTCTATGATAATTTTGAATATTGCAAAACATAACGGTTAGGAAAGCACAAAATTTGCTTGTAATTTCAAACAATACTACTTGTAATTTCAAACAATACTATCATAATATTTATATACAACTGTCACTTATGAATCAAATAAGTTAATCAGTAAAAATTAATTACAAAAAAAAAAAATGTAACAAAAAATTTGAGGGCATAATTGTCGTCATGAGCAAAGTTGAAGACCTTTTCATACAATTAAAATGTGGGACCTTAAACTCTCAAGTTTGAATACTAGCAGTCGCAAGTTATATAAATTTTTCCAATTGTACAGCCGGCTTGTATTATTTAGTGCATCGCACTTTAGTAGACAAAATTAACTTGAACAAAAAATTTTAATATACTCTCGTGAGTCATGAGGGTATGTTAATATATTCCCATGCTATCGAAGCACTATACAGGTGGTTGATTAAAAGAGTGAAACATTTTTAATCCACCACCCATATATGCCATATGAGCTCATTAGGGTATATTGAGATTTTTGCAAATTAAACAATCAGTTATAATAAAATATTATTATTACAACCATAAACAAATTTACATAATGAGAAGAAGGGAAACACGATATTACACATCTATTTCTTTTTGCACCGATAGGGAAGAAAACCCGTTTTTAATAGGTGATTATTATTGGTATTTTATTTTCATCCACTAATTGCTGTTGAGATTATTACTAGTGGGACTTCTAGGGGAAATGGTGCCTCAATTCTTCTTCTTTATTTTATTTTTTGTTTTTTCACTAACATATTCTAAATGAATCACTCGGCACCCATTTCACCTCCTCTTTGGCCCAAATCAATCCTGCGAATATCTTTCTTACAAGCAAGCTGGACAATATCAGTGAGATTCTTCAATTCTTATTCTACTTCATAATTTCCAACAGTATACAATTGATTCAACCGTCGGAAGATTGGACGCAGTTTAGACACAAAAGCTCATAGTTAGTAACATTTTCTCTCTCACGCAGTAGGAAGGTGATGCCATGACTCACTCACACGCGCAATTCTTGTTCAGGGCTCAAGGGTTCGAAAAGTGATTCCACTTCATCGCTATTCACTTCTTCAAAGCTTGATGGGTTCCATTTTGGATTCTGCAGACAAGCAAATGATATGACAGTTATAACAGCAGCAAAATTTGTAAATGATAGCAATAGCAATAGCAATAGCAATAATAATAATAATAATAATAATAATAATAATAATAATATATAAACAACAGTTTATTCCATTGATCCAGATAATAATGCTATATTTACTGTTGTTTCACATACTGATAACAATGACAACAACACATTTGTAAGTGCAATGTATAGAAATGAATTCATTGGCAATATCAGAGTATTCAGCTAGGCCTAATTCTATGCAAACTGCTGAGGCAAGATACTGAATATATATATATATATTTTTTTTTTTCAGTATATATATATATATATATAAATAGAAGCAAGTCTGTCTTATAATGTGCAGTTAATCAAGCTGAACTTCAAACAAAACATTTGCACAAAAGGAAACTGATGTAAAATTTAGTCACTAGTAACACAGAAAACAGAAACTGAAAATTCAAGTGCAAAATATAACCTGATCTTTATCCACCAAGACAGCCCTAACACCCTCAGCAAAATCATTTCGAAGAGAAGACCTTATAGCAATGCGATACTCAGCTTTCATCACACCAGTCAGCTAGAGAGAATTGCAAAGAGAATTTAATGAGAGCACAACACACAAATTTTAATCCCCTCCAGATCAAAGAACAAAGAGGGAGACCCATTTATCACCTTAGACAAATCATCGTTAGTTTTTCCACTTGCAGAAGCAACTCTTGAGAAATGCTTCCGTGTGAGGCAAAGTGAAAAATATGCTCCTTTTCTGAGTCCTTGCAACGCATCATTTGCCCACTCTGCCACTGACAAGAAAACAACGAAAAATACCATGAAGGATTATAAATAACAGGGAAGATAGCAGCATCTGTCACCAGCCAATTCCCCCAATAGCAAGTTGGTCCCCATATCCCACTCTTGTTGCACAATCAATCTTCCATCGAAATTTTCGTTAAATTGTCACCTGCCCCTCATGCGGTTATTCAAAATTTTGGCCACCATTCCAATTTGGGAAGCAAAACCTCGTCTAAAATTGGACTTGTGGATGCCATGTGACAATCTAGTGGAGCTTTGAACTGTTTCGGTAATTGGGAATTAATACTGCAACTATAATGAAAGGTAGATGACCAACTAGCTATAAGGGCGATAGGATGGGAGCCAGTGGTGCGTCTTTCCCAGATTAGTAAATGTTCAATATTGTTTTCTCAACATCAAGGATTGGGAAATATCCAACATTATGCGTAAGACAATATGCATTGCTAACACCATCTTACCCAGGGTATCTGCACTTTCCTGATGTTTCTCCAACTCCTGCATTATCTCCTTGACAGACTTGTTACCACCAAAGGTTGAAAGTATCCGAGGTAGAAGCAGCTTTAAACGAGGTTCAGACTCAGGGTTTTTGCTATATTGTTCCAGCAGCGCTTTTATTTCCTGATCTGCGTCCTCAGAACTAAATTAAAGAAAAAAAAATTACAAAGAATGATAGACCAATGGAAGCAATGATTCCAATAAATAATGCTTCCATGGCGTCGAATTTAGACAGATAGAAGAAACAATTCTAATAAATAAAGGTTTTATTGCATAAAATGATTAAAACAATATTCCCATCTAGCGTCTAGCAGATGATAGAATATGGAAACAGGCCCCCTCAGAAAAACCAGGCAACACTGATTTTTAAACATCATTTTGGGGAATACAAAAAACATCTACTGACCATGTTGATCAGTCAACATTCCTTTATTGGAGTCAGAAAAACACGTTCAAAATGCTAAGTGTGAATGCAGGTGGATATGATAAAACAAACCTCCTTTAACAATGTTAATAATAAATAACAAAATAAAGATTCATCTCAGCTGTTGGTTAATGGCTGCAAAGCTCAGACATCTCTCACATCATTAAATACGGACATGCCAATATGTGATTTTTGAAGGGGGGAAAAATTACTGACACAACATGCTGCTGGTACCTTGAATAAAATAACATTTTTAAAGAATAACTTTTATTTGTATTATTACATATTTTTTACATTCTAGCCTGAGCATCTAGAGTGGGAGGAAAATTTTATTATTTTGGAATTAAATGGAGAAAGTTTGTAGCATTTAATAGCTTGCTCCAATTCAAGGTAGATAATAAAAAAAATTATGTTTCATTTGTTAACATGATAATGGAGAAAGTTTATGCCTCAACTAAAACATCAAGTTTAGAATACAAAATAATGCCTCGTGCTTTTAAGAAAAGCTTGAATTTTTATCCAGCGAGTCTCGTTTTCCATATTCCCTATTTTTCAATTAGGATTTTCAGAAAACATAAAAGTGCAATTGCAATGGCTTCCTTGAACTCAAACCCAAAAACTTGAAAAATCCATCATCACTGATGCAATAAACTCTAACTCCAACACCATAATGAGTGAGTTTATTTTCTTATCTTTATTTATTTGTTTTTTCATTTGAATAAATAGTGTCATGGACGTGTCAGACCGTAGGAATCTGGCAGCTTGGCAAGACACATCTGCTGGAGAACAGAGACATGTTGACTGAGTACTGTTTCATCTTGAGGTCCAATGTGTCACACACTTACTCTCTGGCATGTCAATCTCCTAGGCTACGGGAAAAGAGAAAGAGAAGACAAGAGAGATGAAGCATTTCATGTTTATAAGAGGTCCTACTCCTACTTGCTTACCATCCCCCCAACCCAAAAGGGGGAAAAAAAAATAATAATAATAATCCCAAAATGGGTTTTCAATTTTAAAACGTTGTCCAATTTGCCAGCATCAATTCATCACATAATGAGATTCACATAGCTAAACCAGATACCAGAAAACTAGGATATATTAAGAAAGAATTGGAACATACAAGTTAGCCGCTAATAAATCCTTCTTCAATGCATCTAAGCTCCCAGAAGGCACATAATGTGTTCCAAGTCCTACATATAAAGCATCAGCTGGCGTTGATATCCTATTTCCAGTGAGTCCAAGGTAAGCTCCTGTAAAAATTCAAGCAAATGGAAAAGTAGATATATCAGAGGATAAGACCAATTACACTAGAGCTTTATCCAGATATTTCAGCAATAACTTTATTCTGATTTCCAAATTGGCAAAACATTACTACAATAGAGGTGTCAACTTTAAACACACAACACCAGAAGACATGTTATTAGAGGCATTAATAGTTAACCGATAGAGATTGAGAAAGACCACGTAAAGCACAGGGAGTACCACAATGACTAAATCCCAATTAATAGGGCCGTGTCCTACTAAAATCCATCATATAAAACTAATCCATTTTTTCATTTCCCTATGCTAAACTGACTCAATTAGCCAGTAATGCCAATTTCCAACTGTAAACCCTTGTCAGGTAGTCCATAGCCATTTCCAATTTAAATAAAACTTAACTTGGGAACAAATTAATCCACATACTTTGTGGGATCCACAAGTACTATTCACTCTCCTCTACAACTAAATTGATTTTTGTTCTGTTTTAAAACAAAAGCACCACTCCCACTTCAATCTGATAGCTAAAATATTTTCCATGAACTAGTAAAAAGGGATAATGGGCAAGAAAATAGCTTTTCATTTTATTTTTAATGACATTTTTTTTTAAAAACATTACAAGGGGATTGTAGGGGACGTAAACCGAACCCTCAATCAAATTCAAGGGTGTGGAAAGTCCACTTGGATGCCATTAAACTACATGGGTCTTAGCAAGCAAGAAAATCACTTATTTTTTCTAGAACTTCATTTTTCTGGGATAAGAGAAACTATTGTACTCAAGCTGAAAAAATCTATCACATCTACCGTTAGGAATGACATTAACAACTTCTAGACAAAGGGAAAGTGCCATCTCGAAAACAAAAAGCTCACCGACAGCTCCTTCTCCTGGACTTTGTGCAGCTATATATGCAAAACCAACATCTGGAAACAAACCAATTCCATTCTCTGGCATGGCAAGGACAGTTCTCTGAAAATATATTATATAAATAACTTAGGTGGTATCACATGGCACGTGTCTCTTTGAGGTAGTATCACATGGCGCATGTCCTTTCTACGCTATAGAACCAAAACAACAATGGAGAATAGAATACCTCAGTAATTATCCTGTAGCGACCATGACCAGATAGGCCAATCCCAAAGCCCATTGTAATGCCATCCATCAAGCTAATATAAGGCTTTTTATACTCAAAAATTTTGCATATTAGAGAATATTCAGCAGTAAAGACCTGTAAAGGAATTTAGGATGATAAGAATAAATTATGAAATTAAAAACAGAGCTCATGACATCTAAAAATTTTATCTATTTCTAAGGAAAGGATGACAAACGTATCACATCAAAAACCGGAATATAATTTCTAGCAAGACTTAAATATAAAGTATCAGGAAAGCATAAAAAGTGTGCTGCAGAAGCATCTATATGGACAGAATTTATGTATCTATATATTGAACGTAATGAAGAATTAGCCTTCTAGCATTCACAATCATTGAGCACATATATTGCAAGAAATGAGGAATAATGCAAACTTTTGGTAATTGATGGACATTTAATAACCAAAAAAACAATATTCTAACAAGCTCACAAAATTTTGACAATTTAAAGGAGTGTAATAAACTATAAAGAGTATTAAGTATACTCTAATCTTTTCTTTTAATTATATTTTGTCATGTGCAGAAGGTAATGCCAACTGATTAGAGAGAACACGATCTATCCTCAATGCCGCATATTCAAACTATTTGTTCATCAAGCATTTTTTTACAAGTACAGCAGGATAATTGTTCGTCAATAATTCACAAAACTATGATAAGCATTTAGACTCATTGGCAAATTTATCTCCTAAACTTTGTGATGTGTACCCTGAAACAAATATGTGATGCTTATTGATGTATGAGATGACGATGTTCTGCATAAATGATTCACAAAACTTAACTACTTAAGAAACCTATAGTTTCACCGGCAAATTTCATCTATTTTGATTTGTCAACGTGGAGACCAAGAATTTAATGCTTAAGTACACAATTCCATATATTCACCTTAGTACTTTTATTTGATATATAAGAAAATAAAACCAGAAACATCAAGCTTCTTCGTTAAAATTCCAATGGCAAAACTTCTACATGCATGGATTTCCATCAGCATCTTCTTGTTCTTACAACAAATGTTTCACAAGCAAAAACACAATATTCCAATTGATCTCATTGTCCCTAATAAAGTGGCAGAGAAACTAAGTTCTTTTAGTCCTTGACAGTCTACTAAGTATGCATTCAAATTCACTATTAAAATGAAGTTCCTTATGTTTGAAAATTTAGGTGGCTCTAACTCATATATTATTCAGTTAATGGATTCTACAAGACCTCAATCATATCTGACTCTTGTTTTTTTCGTGAAATCATCTTGACATCACCACCTGCATATAAAGTGATTTAAAGAGGTTTAGCTTTCGTTACCCAAGTTCCAAGCAGCCAAAGTCGGAACTGGTTCAGAAATTCTGTAACCAAATAACAACAGTATACGTCTACTTTGCCATTCACATTCACAGTCATCCGACAAATTCACATTAACATTCCACACGTGCTAATAGCATATAATCATGCCACTAGGAAAACCTTTTGCACAAGAGGTGTGGTTTTGTCCCTTTGAATTTCAGCAACAACCCCCTTAATATCCATTCCTGCATTGATCATGAATGATTAACCTCAATAGCTCCCCAAACACTTGGGAAAACTTGGTATAGGAAAGATAAATAAGATCAAACTCCAGTACTGAACGACAGACAACTAAAAAGATTCAAAGATAAAAGCAAACTCAACAAAAATAAAAATATATCTCACATAGAAAACTATTTTCAATAACCTGCGCAGAAGGCACGAGGAGAGCTGCTTTCAACCAAAACACACTTGACCTTTGGGTCAGTTTCCCATTCATCAAGAAAGCTCTTATATTTGACATCCATATCTGCGTCAAATTCCAAATAATCCATTTCATCTCTTCCCTCCCATAGCCAAATTCAGACACAAAATATATCAGATAACCATCAATTGCGAAGGTTAAACTTCAAAAAGAACCTATGTTCATGGCGTTGAGGGCTTTGGGACGATCGAGAGTGATGACAGCGACGCCGTTTGGGAGCACATTTCCGCTGATGAACTCATCAGCGCCTGTAGAAGCCATGATCGTGAAGCTTTTTACTGGTTGAAAGGATCGGCGGAAATTACTGCACGTAGATTTTGTAGATTGAAAGAAATTGCTGAACAGGAAGTGGTATGATTGGGTTAGTCGATGAACCCCAAAAATTCTCATAACTCTGACTCACTTCAAGCTGGAGAAGGAATACTGATATTTCTGGGTCGGCTGGAGAATATGGGAATATTGCATTACTGGTTCCTAATCTACTCTTAAAATAGCAAATTGATCATATATATTTGGGGTAATTTCACAAATGATCCCTAACCTTCACACTTTCTATCAGCTAAGTTTTCAACATTTTTTTAATGCCGTAGCTCTCTAACTTTTCATAAATTCACTCATAAGGTCATTTATAATATGTTTGCTCTTATTTTTTAAATAAAAACAAAAAAGTCTAAAAAATAGTAAATTTATAAAAAAAAAAAAAGAAATCTAGCTAACTACCTATTTTACCCATATCACTAACATAACTGAAAGTGACGAATACCTGTATTATTTGTCTTTTTTTGGGAAACTCTTTTTTTTTTTTAATCATTTCTAATAATAGTGGGATGAAGAAATAGCAAAATTGTGGGTCTGCTTTTTACCAATGGAAATGATTATTAGAATTTGTTATTTACACTAAGTTGGAATGCAGATGGGTAAGTAGGTAGATATATGGTGGAAATAAATTATTTTCTTTTATTATTATTTTTCTTTTTAAAATAAAAAATGAAAAAAGGAAAAAGAAAAAAATTATTTCCCCTATTCATTCCTAGTTATCCACCCACATTCCAACTTAGCGTAAATAACAAATTCTGTTAGTTATTTTCTAGTAGAAAATGAGAAGACCCACAATTTCCTCCAGCTGCTGTTAGAAATGACAGAAAAAATTGGGTTTCTCAAAAAATGAAAATGGTATAAATATTTATCATTTTTGGTCATGTTAGGAATATAAGTAGAATATGCACGGAAATTTTTATTTTGCTTTTTATTTTTATTATTTTAATATATTTTTAGATTTTTATTTAAAAAGGAAGGGCAAAAATGTCATAAAGGAGATTATGAGTGAATTTTTGAAATGCTGGGGATCTATGACATTGAAAAAAAAGTTTGAGACATAACTAATAAAAAGTGTAAATATTGGGAACCATTTGTGAAATTAACCCTATATGCTTAGTACTAATATACGGGTTTTAGGGTGAATCTGACTTTAAGGAGCAGTCTATGAAGTACGAAAACTCCTAAAAAGCAAGCCTTTTATGTCAGAAACTTTTCGAAACCGAAACCCTTTAAAAGACTCCTAGAAAACTCTTTAAAAGTTTCCTTTCTTTAAAAAAAATTTGGAAACTCTAAGGAAACTTTTCTGAAACTCTTGCAATAAAATTTACAAACTTTTAACAAAAATAAAATTTAATTATTATTATAGGATATAATTAAAAGTTAGTTTATAATTAACTTAAATATTCATCAGCTTCAAATAGGAACTACTAAATAAATGCAATTTGTGATCTTATGATAACAATTAAACCAAAGAAAATTTAAAAAATATTCTTCTCCATTTGCTATTAATTGCTATTAATTTTGAATTATGAGTTGTTTTAAGATAAAAATGATGTTATGTTAAACTTTTAGTTATATTGAATTGAATTCATTATTTCAGTTATTTACTTAATATTTAATAGTATTTTGAAGTTAAACATTAAAAATATAAAATTAAAACAATAATATTTATATAACCTTCTACAACGTCTCGTATCTTGCATTTTCTAAACATAATGTTTCTTCGTTTCATTTGGGGTCTTGACCTGTTTTGTGTGCCGTTTCCCTATTTCGTGCAACCTAGGGAGCAACGATTAAAAAAAAAAAGGATTTTGTAAAGGAATTACTCCTCCATCCCAAATCTATAGTTTACTTTACTTTTTCACAATGATTAGAAAAGTCGTTGGAAAAGCAAATTTTACAAATAATTATTCCAATATATCCTTATAATGAAACTAACAATAGTTATTCCGATAACTAAACATATTAAATTAAATAAGATTATTTCGGTAAAAGAACAAAAAGTAACTCCCTAAATTAGAAACGCAACTATATATTGGCCAACTCAAAAAGGAAAATATGATTATGATATATTTGGGACAGAGAGTGTATAATAATAAGTAAATTGAAGAGAGGAGATGGGACAAACTTGGATAAAAAGACATAGAAAGAATATACAACACTATGCGTATGTTTGCATTCTAAAAATGTATTTATGTAAGGTAATAGAGAGGATAAGTTGAGGTGGATGGAAGAAAACCTCTGGCGCTCTAGGAGCACAAAATCATGTGCTTCAAACTAATTAAGAATTTATATATGGGTTTTACAGTATCAATTTGTTATTTAATTTGAGCTCCAACACACCCAAATAGATTATTAATTAATGAAGAGCGTTGTAGCATTATACAAATATCACTAATAACACATTCAATTTGAATTTTATGGAGAGCTAACATCCAATGTTGTGTTCAACATTGAAGATCGAGAGGTATTATAAAAAAATCGGCTACTCAGTCATGGAGAAAAAAATTGGTTGTGTAAGATTATCGTAACTAGTTAATAATTCACATGTGTAAGAGAGTATGCTAGCATTAAGTAAGAAATAATAAATAATTAAAAGATAAATAAATAAAGCAAGAAAGAAAAGAGAAACCCTAGACGAATTTTCCGCAATTCAACACCAGTTTGTTAGTCGTATAAGCCAAATCCCAGCTGAAACCTGAACCCTCAATCTGCAACAGATTTGAAACCCTAGAATTCAATTGCTTTCCAGATTATACTTAGAGATTGTCGCCTGAGACTGAATTACAGCTACTGAATTTGACTGATAATGGAGGAGATCACCGAGGGAGTGAACAACATTGACATCGCCGGCGAGTCCATCAAGAAGAATCGAGTCCAGGTTTCCAACACTAAGAAGCCACTATTTTTCTACGTCAATCTTGCCAAGGTACGTTTTATACGATTTCGGAAAATTTTCCGAGTTATTTATTAGGAAATCCGTCTATGTTTACTTGTCCTTTCTATCTCTGTGTAGATGTAGATTTGTTATGTTGGTGTATACAGTGATGTGCATTCCTATTGATTGTCTGAGTATGATTTTGGGATGTATTATGTGTGCAGAGGTACATGCAGCAGCATAATGAGGTGGAACTTTCTGCTTTGGGAATGGGTACTGTTTTACCGTTGCATTTCTCCTTTCCATTTTGATTTCACTACAGCTGTTTTTTAACGGTGGTAATGCAACTTTTTGTCTTTAACTGGGCTTAATCGGACTTTTGTTGGGCTTCTGTCTTCTGATTAGATGTTTCTTTGGAAGCATAGATGTAATGGAACAATGGGCTTTACGAGCCTCTTCTTAGACTCATTTGAAAATATTAATGTTTTTAGCTTCTGTAAGATTTCTGGCATTTTTCACTTTCAATTTTATGCTGACGGTCTTCTTCATTCTCTAAATGATCATATCTTAAAAAATCAACCGTTTCTAAATCTTGGTAACTCTTATTTCATAATTGAGATAATTTTGATACAGCAAAAATGAACTGTGTGGCTGTGAAATGCGATCCAAATAATATTAAACATATAGGAAAAAGTTTATGACCTAAGACAACATGAAATGAGATAAGTAAAATTGACTTCTGATAGAGTTGAAGTAAGAGGTCTCACGTGGCCTAAGGTATGGAGCTAGGTTTTTGTCTAATATTCACCGGTGTTCAGATGCCAATTATAGATATTTTCTCTTTTGCATTCGCAAAATTACTGCACTTTTGTAGGCATATTGTGCCAGTTGAATTGTTTGTGAAAATATTCACTGAGATTCATTTGTAGCAATGATTTTCTTACATTGCACTTTGCCTAACTTATATGCAGCGACACGTCTTTGTGACTGCATTGCGATAATCCCAGAAATGGGGCATATGATGCCAATTGAATACTTCATTTCTTTGTGAAAGTATTCATTTCTATGGCAATGATTTTATTACATTGCTGTAGGCAAACTTGCATTGCAATAATTCCAGATCTTTTAAGTTTCTTCCCACTTCTTGAGAATTATATATGCTAATTATGTACCTTTATTGATGGTTAATTTTATTTCACATTTGCAGCTATTTCCACAGTGGTTAGTGTTGCTGAGATTCTGAAGAATAACGGTTTTGCGGTTGAGAAGAGTAAGTGTTCTAGCTTTAACATGATTATCTTTACATCATATATCATTGGAACATTTTTTTGTCTTCCCGAAGGTTGAATTTATAAAATA
Organism: Nyctanthes arbor-tristis; assembly: GCA_963692815.1. Taxonomy (NCBI): domain Eukaryota; kingdom Viridiplantae; phylum Streptophyta; class Magnoliopsida; order Lamiales; family Oleaceae; genus Nyctanthes; species Nyctanthes arbor-tristis. The sequence continues at coordinate 12,614 of CAVNYN010241428.1, read as the reverse complement.
GCGAGAAAATACTTTCAGTTTCGCAGAACTGGGATCTTTAGGGAACAGTTTCAGTATTTGTGCTGAGAAGCCTCATGAATCTAACTTTCGATTGTCCCTTTTAGTTGCCTCTACTTTTTCTCTTTTTAGTTCCCCTTTATTGACATCCAACTGCTACAAATTGAGTACTAGGGGGCCAAAATGGTCCAAAGGAAAAATAATAATAAAAAATTAATAATGATAAATGAATAAATAAAGGTTGGGAAACCAAGTGCTATATTGCCGATTGACTTGTTGGCATTTTATTGCAAAATATTTAATCCATTACTCTTCATATGTCAATAAAAATGATTGTTACTTTCTGCAGAGATCATGACGTCCACTGTTGAAATCCGAGATGAATCTAGAGGGCGACCTATTTCAAAAGCCAAAGTAAGTGTTCATTCCAATGCGTTGGAGGCACACATATATCAGCTTTTTCTCGTGTTCTTCTACAAAGCTGTTATATCTATTAATGTGTTTTGTGCTGTTAGTGTTCTTTCATGAAATCCTCAGTTTTAATGATGATATATTTCTTTTTCCTTCAATTGTTTCTTAAGCCACAGTACCATAAGCACAGAGCTGTTTTGATAGTAATTGCTGATGAGTATGAAGCACCAAAACTGGGTGCGGGGTTGTTCATTTCTGTGCTTTATAGGCAAACTTTATTTCCCTGACAAAGTTTGTTGTTTTGTTATTTAGATTGAAATAGTTCTGGGGAAGACTGAGAAATTTGATGAACTGATGGCTGCTGGTGACGACAGACCTGAGGATGGTGAAGGACAAAGTTAAACATGGCCTTTATCATCTCTTATTCATTATTTGTTTCAATGTTTTCTGGGTTACTAGTTTTGGCTGTGGACTTAAGACGGACTCTTCTTCAGTTCAATATTCAATTTTGTTAATTTAGACTTCTCTATCCCGATTAATTTTCGTTTCCGCTTCAAATTTTTATGGTGCTAGTGAGAAGTTGGTGTGTATAGAAGGGATAAAGTTTTCTCTTGATACTATCTTCTGTTAAGTATTGTTGAAGAACAAGTACTTTGGCATGTAGGGATGGGTACTTGGAATTTGCTTTCTTTATATTCCTCAATGATTAATATATAAGCAAAATGATCTCCTAAACTCGACAAAACCTTTTCTTTTGGTTGCTGTCTTTTCCCTTCCACTAGAATTTAAAGATATAAAATAAAAGCTGTGTGTGTTGAGGGAATTTCCCATTTTCTTAAGAATCTTTGAGATACATGTTTCGATGAGATGAATAAGTGACGTGATTTAGTTATATTGGACTGGTTGTTTATACAGAAATGGTGGGTGGTTTAAGGCTCGCAAACAACCAACCAAGGATGATCAACTAAACATTTAAGTTATTGCTTGTGTAAAATTATTGTTTTCTTAATATCATCTAGTTCTCGAGTAGTGTTTAAAACTTTCCCGAAGGGTTTGTTACAACTATGTATATGCCACACAAGGTTGAAATACATGTGGTGTGCGTGGATTGGATGCAATTGGAGTGGGATGTTTTGCTATAATACCTTCATGAGGTTTTTGAATATTCGTCTGGTTATAATAATTTCAGGAGGCTTAGAAATGATAACGTACTGTGGTTTCTTGCTTGGGCTTCGGAAGTGGTAGACACTGTTTCAAGTACCCCTACAATGGGTTGAAAAGTGAGTATACTATCATGTAGATACATGCATAGTTTTAAAATAAAATTTGGTCGAATTAATCAACTTCATTTATTTTGTAAAACTTTTATGTATTTCATAAATTTCCATAAACCATTTAACAAAATCTAGTTTTATTGAAAATAGAATTAGTTTGAGCATGTAAGTTTAAAATGTTTGACTGAACCAAGAACCATGTAATAAATCTGATGATATCAAGTGAACTTCCCACATTCTTGATAAAGGACTCGATTCCCTTTTTTTACAATCCCTTACATATTTTAGTTATTTAGTTCATAGCTTTTATGTGAAAGGCCAATCTTCAAACACGTGTATTTATTAAGCTTTGATCCTATCAAATTGTTTATTTGAACTTATTGAGATCTAACCCCATATTAAGACTTTTCAAAAGTTTGAACAATTCAAAACATATTGTATATTCCGACAGAACTTCCCTTTTTGATGATATATATATATATATATATATCCTCATAATAATAATACACACAATTTCTGGAGGCTAAAAGCATTAGAGGTTTTGCAGACCATTATTTCAATTTGAATGCCTTCAAAACCAAAATTATTGTACAATTTACTTAGAACCAGAAGAATCAGATGGGACTTTGCCAAGTCCTGAATGATGAAAGAAAATGCAAAATCTAGTCGGGGGGGGGGGGGGGGGGGGGGGGGGGGGGGGGGGGGGGGGGGGGGGGGGGGGGGGGGGGGGGGGGGG
>CAVNYN010241420.1:10705-48073 GCA_963692815.1 Nyctanthes arbor-tristis | reverse complement strand
TATGTTTATGAATGTCAAGAAGAGAAGACTAGGGCTAACATACTTTTGTATATACATCTATGTAGAGTTCATTTTGTTAACATACATATTTGGTTTGGTGTGTTGTAGTGGTTGATTGGGGTTTTGAGTTGTGTTGGAGTGTGGGTTTGGTGGAATTGTTATCATGCAGGGCGGTTTACCCATAAAATAGGGGAGATGCTGCCAAAATTTTTAGTAAATTTTAACAAGAAACGAGCCTAGGCGGTGAATTCTAACTTCTAGTTAGAATTTATCGTCGGCACACGCTACACTTTTAGTATAGTACAGATACTAGAGGTGGGGCGTGTCATTATAATATTTGTAAGTAATGGAATTACACTTGTATTGATAAACATTTACTTACATGTGGGTGTGTTAATAAGTTATTGCATGTTGATCTAGAATATATTTTGATTATGCATGGATCATTTGGTGTACATGTGCTTATTAGCATTTAGCTTTAAGTTGTGATTCATGTGCATGGGGAACCACTAGAGCAATATTGTAATGCCCCAAATTCTGTTAACTTAGAGCGCCACCAAATCTACCTTTTGACCCCCCTCAAAACATTTACGATTATGCCACTAGGGCACAACACAAAAAAATATATGTACATTTTTTTTAACTCTAAACTTGTAATTAAACGCGGAAACTTTATTCATGAATTCAAATTAAGGGTAGCTATCAAAGCATGTAAAGCTAACCAAGTTTAGAAAATGAAGTTCAACTGTTAAATAAATATCGCGAAAGAGCGGTAAGGTGGATATTATTGTTATTAATTAAAAATTTAGTTCCTCCGCCGCCGTCGAGTTCCTCAATCTAAAATGTTTAAGAGTGGGGTGAGCATATAAGTACACTCAGTGGGGTACACAAGAACTAGTCCAAACCACATATGTAAATTTAGACATGTAAATCATTCTACAGAAAATTGTGAAACTGTAGAGGTATGTTAAACTGTTCTATGGAATAAATCCAAGAACCTGAATTAGATTCTGGAGATCGGAAGAGCGTCGTGTAGTTATTTGCATGTAAATATTAAAATATGCATTGTGGGCTAACCCAAGGGTTCGCATTCGACCCCGAACTACTTATGGTTCCTGGCAACTATAAATAATATAGCAATGATTTAATATACTAAAATCACACATAAGACAAGGATATAGCAAATATAAATCACATTGCATATAATTGCCCACCTGAAAAGTCTTGAAAATACCTTAAAAAGTTGAGTGGATGTGAAGCTTATTGAATTTCAAATATTTACTGCACCCTCTTCTAGTAAAAGAAATTATCATAAATATTTTAAAATATTTGATTTAATGACTTGATGCATATTATGTACTTTAAGAGGTTAATCAAACCTCATGAGAATGTTGTGATAAGTGAATTAACCAATTAGTGAAATTTAGTAAGTTAAATTATTATTTTTTAAAGTTATAGGGACTATATTATAAATTTTGCTAAGTTATTAGGACTCAATTGAAGAATTCTTAAAAAATTCAGCACTGAATTAAATATTCTCGAAGCTGCTGGGTCAATTGACAGGACTTAGGAAGTTAGATGACCAATTAAGTAATTTGAGAAAATATAGAGACCAACTTACATAATGCTTATACTTAGGGACTGACTATGCAAATATTGAAGTTTGTTTAATTTACAATTGGAGGTCCCTAGTAGTAAAACGCAGTGAACTTTACGAGAAATACAAAAAATTAAAAGAACAACTTCTGATATATGAATTCCTAGTTATATATTTATAAAAACGTTCACCACATTGAGGGCAACCCAACTGTATCTTCAAAATCATGAACGGTGACACTTTGAGTTGGATGCTAGGAATGGAAATTGATACTTTCCAGCGAACCAGTGGGTTTCGTGCTAAGAAACAATATTTCTGTGTTCTACGTGATGAGACGAATCCATTGGTGTGTGTTTGGTGATTCAAAAATCAGGTTTTACGAAACGGGTCTCCCGAGCCATTTCAACCGACGTGAACTTCGAGATATATAACTATTATGCATATCTTTCCCTTCCTTCGTTTTCAGGGTGATCTCTTGTGCATGCAAATATATATATTCATATAGTTAGTAAATAATAAATCTGCCATGTTTTCTCCAAGAAGAAATCTATCGTGTGTGTGCATAATAACAAGAAATTCATATTTTCCATAGAAATAGGGTAATTGAAAAAGAAACACACCGTACGTGGAGAATGTAAGAGGTAACTAGGAGAATGGAATTTAGGTCAAGAAACTGTATCTTATATGTATGTATATATGTAGAATTAGGGTTTAATGAGTGGGTTAAATGGAATTATTTATAAGTCGGGCTTTAGATACTGTGGAGTTCAACTCACTTCAAAGAGTAATGTTCTTCGATATATTTAGGTTTAATTAATTAATTGGAAAGCTCAACATTTATTATTATTATTATTATTATTATTATTATTATTATTATTATTTTCTTTTGTCAGTTTAAGTTGGATCACATTAATTGTTATCGTTAAATTTTTATTATTATTTTTGAATTATCCTCAATCTAAATTTTGACTTACTTTTAAATATAAAATTTATTATTGAGTTTGTTAATTATTTTGGTGTCCATCATTCATTTAAATTAGCTGGACGAGTATGCTAGAAAAATGTAAATGTCAAAATAGCACGGGTGGTTGTAGTGATGCCATGCACAATAAAATTTATTTATAAAAATTCCAGGTCGCGACAAATATGCCCTCTTATTATTATTCCCTTCATACAAGCAAAAAATATGCTTGAAATTTATATTTTCCATTTGTCATGAGCCCTCTTATGGGACCAAGAGAGCATATGAATGGCAAATAGGCTTCCGTACGTCCAATATGGGTCAAGTGGGGATGAGGATCGATTCACTCCTTTGAAATCATTATGGCCATTTTGATAAATGCTCTAGGACATATTCTAGTGGCTTAGAGACATATTGATGCATGCTCTTAGATTTTGCTGGATCATTGATTATTGCCACGCATAATCGTATTTGTGTGATAGTTAATATGAGCCCAATTTTGTTACTCACTGAGTGTGGGAAACTCACCCCCTCATTTACTACTCTTGTAGGTAATCCAAATAAGTAAGTATGTTTACAGGTGGCTGGGTCTCTTACCTGGAGGCTTCATCGTATGTATGTAATGGAATTGGAGAAGTGGGGATGCTAGAAGAAAAAGTCTATAATTGAAATAGAGTTCATTCTCTTTGAAAAGATGATGTAATAATTATATGTTGAACTATATGAAGTGTTTTAATCCCTTCTCTTTAACTTATGGAATTATTTATATTGGAACCGTATACTATGTCTCGAAGATGTTGAGACCTCCCTCACGTAAATGCAAAATTGTTAAAGAAACGACCATAGTTGACTTATTATTAATTTGATATGGATTGATTTACTTGAGCCTTTAACAAGAGTCTTGAGTGTCTTTGGATCTATTCACACTTAAATAAATAATTGGCTCTTACACATTATAAAATAAATAAAAACGTTAATTAATTGGAGGCGCTTCAAGTTTTTTCGTATAAGAGCTACAAGTTACGTACTTGCGTGGAAGCTACGGTTTGGAAGCCGCAATTTGCAAGTAAGTTATATTTTATCTTTCAGAATTTGTCTGATATCTAAATGCTCGCTACTTAGTTGGAGATCTTGAAATGTTTTGCTATAAGTCTTGTTGGAAAATTCGTTAAAAACTTGGAACTAAAAGTCTCACTAATTTAATAGACTTTTAGTATGAGCTTAATCCAAATGCCTTGTGATTGATTTTAGAATCTGAAGATTCTGGCTTAACGTGTATTTTAGGCTTAAGTCAATGAAAAATCTAGTTGAAGCATGAACATTGAGATGTGTCGGCACCTCGTGCAGAATACTTATAGAGCAAATTTTGAGCACGTAAATCATGTCCCAAAATAATAACACTGATATATTAGATCATTTGACTCAACTAGCTCAACAAGAAGCCAGCCAAATCAATCAACTCTTGACTCATACTGTAAATGGAGAGTGCGTAACATCCTAAATTGCGATTCATTTATCTATAAGGAAACATGGGATATTGGTGGGATGCATTGAAAAGTATGGGTGCGATGGTTGAAATTACTTGGGAAGAGTTTTGTGAAAATTTTCATAATAAATCAGCTACTGCAAGAAACCAAAAGCTAAATGAATTTATTATTTTGATGCAAAATCAAATGACAATATCAGAATACACCTAAAAATTTGCTGAACCATCTTGATTTGCTATGAATGTGATAAGCACTCAAGAGTTAAAAATAAATCGATTCATTGAAGGTTTAAAACCTGAGTTGGCCAGAGATGTGTAAACGTCTATCATCAAAGATCAAACTTTAGTTGAGATTGTTGATTGTACCTTATTAGTTGAATAGCAAGAGGCAAAACTAATACGAGGTAGGCAATTTCATGCCCAGTCAAATACTAATAAAATGTGGCATAGGGAACAAGATAAATTTAAAGGAAACTCTAAAAATCAGTCCAATGGTAAGAGGCTCAGAACAGAGGATGAAACCAAACAAAGATATCCTACATGCAATGGTTGGCAGAGTGGGCATTGTTGTAATAGATTTAAATTATGCTATGATGTGGACAAAAAGGGCCCGAGTCAAAGATTGCCCAAATAATCCACAAGCCAAAAGGACAAATAATGCAAATGGAAAATTTTTTATTATGGTGCAACCAGATAATACCGAATGGGTAGATTACTAGAAGAACTATATAGAGGTAATTTCGAGGACGAAATTCTTTTAAAAGGGGAAGAGTATACCATTCTATGAATTTTAATACCAAAATCAAATAATTTTCTTGAAATTAATAGCCATTCTGTTGAAGCTATTAACGCCTCCTACAATCGTTGTGTACTTACAAGACTACAAAATTTAAAAACATAATAATAACAAGAAAATAAAATAAAAAGAAAATAAGACAAAATAATATATTTAAAACCATGGGAGCCAATAGGATGATATAATACCATTGGCTATAAACCATTAGAGCCAATATGAAATAAAACCATTGGTGCCAAACCATTGGAGTCACTAGGAAAATGAAAACCATGGGTGAAAAAACCATTGAAGCCACTTGGAAAATGAAACAATGGGCAATAAGACTATGGGCTAACCAATGCTTGGTTGCCAATGGTCACAAACCTAATAGAAGATTTTAAGTGTAAAAAGGGTTGCAACCCTTCATTCTCAAATGCCCCAAACATCTCTTCTTCTCTTCTCTCTCTAGAAACTCTAAGTCCTCATATTCTAGTGTCTTTCGAAAATGGTCCCCCAACTATAAAATACTTAAAGCTTGGTCCTTTGACTCTAAAAAAACTCTAACTTTTTTGATATTGTCACTTGGTTCTTAAGACTAAAATATTATAAGTTTGGCACCCTTTCTCATAAACCTGTAAGTTATAAGAAGATCCTTATCTTAAGAGCTCTAAACTACGTATAATTTGGAAGAAGCCTTGTTGAAATAAACTTTACCATAGGAGAAAGCTAGTGTTTGTAGAAGGTAAGATATTTACCCACTCAAGTTCAATAAATGAAGACACTTAAAGTTTTTGCTGGAGGTGTCAAGACCACCAAATTACTACCCTGTGTAGATTTTGATTGATGCCTTCTTTGGTATTTGTTTTTGAATAGGAAATTGAAGAGTGCCGATGCACGTTTTACACTAACCAAGGTTTGTATAGTGAAATATGATGTAAATAGATAAAAGATAGTGCTATGTAAGTGCTATTTTGGAGAATTAAGAGAGCTTAAGTATTTTTCTTAACTTCAATGTGTTTACAATTGAGCTTGCGTCTAATCATCAGGAAATAACATCATATCTGAGCTCCTATTACTAGCTTTAAAATATTCTCTTATTCCTTATAGGTTAAAAGAGGTGACATTGCTGGTTCATCTAATGCTATGGGCCCTAAGGCCACGAGGTTCCAACCTAACAAGCTGCTCTTATCGGTTGGACTATTAAGCAAAGAATCTTCTAAGCTTTGTGGTGGTGGTGATAATAATGTCATCACTGCCACATGTAATAATTATGTTAGGAAGAGGTCTACAGCCTTCTAGGTCTACTCTCTGGTGAGCTTTGGGGCTAGATATGTGCTCTGAACTCATTTAGCTCTGAATTTTGTTCCATTAGCTGTTCTTATAGGTTTTTCACCTAGTGAGGAAGTCAGGCACTAACAATTGCCCATTAAAAGGGTGCTTTCGCTTTGTGAGGGCTCCATTTTAACCTTTCTTATTCTATCTGACCTCTTTTGTCTCCGTTATCTTCTACAATTTTTGTTGCTAATCGATCCCAATTTTGTTTGGAATTCGGCAATTTTGACTGAAAAACTAGCCGTTGCACTGTTAGCGGTTGAATTTTCAATTCGACCGCTGTCATCTCATTGAGCACGGAATCCTTTTTGCTATATAAGTTAGACTTCTTTGTTCATTAGGGCTTCACCAAAAACCCTTTCTATTAAACTTCAAGTGATAATCATTCTTTCACCTCCTTTAATTCCTTCAATTCTTTGCAAGAAATTTCCTTCTCTTCATACCTTTTTCGTAAATGACTTCAACCAACAGTCCACTCATGGTTGACCCTATCTATGTTGTAAACCTAAACGAGTTTGATCTGAACAAGGATGATAACTGTGCAAGCAAGACCATCCCTTCCTTCGTTAGAGATGAGATCGTCCAGTATTGGAAGGATGAGTGCTAAGTACCTATAGACATTGAATTTTTGGTTGTAATCCCCGACGGGGGCTGTTGCAATCAATAGGTAGATGCTATAGGCAGGCTTTAGACTCCCTCTTCACCATCTCATCTGCCCACTACTCAATAGTGAGGACACACTCTTTCTCAAATTCAACCCAACAGCTAGAGACTAATCATAGCCACCATTATGTTATGGGATCATGGCAATTAGGGCCGTATGACGCTAGACATCTTCATCTCCATTTACAAGGTAAATGGGAGTTCATTTGATGAGACAGGCTCATACTACGTAGCTATTAGGCCCACAACTACGGCTTTATAATTGATGTTTGGCCTCCATTAAAGATTATAAGCACTAGTTCTTCATTGGTGGGATTTGGAAATTTATGAGAAATGGTGCTGAGCCAGAGATAAGGGCTCGGACCATTTATCAAAAGGTTCTCTGTCCTATAGCCTATATGGGTTTTTCTTTACCTGACCTTTTCCCTAACCGATTTATGTTCTTTCTATCTTTAGGTCTTCAAGATTGCCCCATTACTAAAGAATCTTCGCACTGGGTCGCCCAACTCCAAGCTTTACTGTTTTTCTTCTTTTCTTCTCCTTCTTCTCTCTCTTAAAAACTCCGCTTTTTTCCCTTTTCTGCAGGAGCTCTAGCTAAGTCTGAGGCTCTTGAAGAGCAACAAGAAGTGTGGCCATCTTTCTTTGACATCAATGCAGCCCTAGAAAAGCTGGACAAGGCTCAAAAGAGAGCCCATGTGATAGAAGGAAAGAAAAAGAAAAGGGAGAGACATGATGAGATCACCCCCTTAGTTTGCAAATCCGCCAGGCTCAATGTCGTCCAACCATCGCCAAATATTCAACAAGTTGAGAAGAGCCCCCACAGAGATAAAGGCACCTCCCCTAGGGCATTGCGATCTCTTCCTCCATTTTATGCTCACTTAGAGGGAGAAAGGGCCAAATCTCTGAAGGTTCTTTTTGAAAAAGTACTATCTCACTTTAGAAAGCCTAATGAAGAGATTCCTTTGGAAGAAATCGTTCCTCCGCTCGTGAAAGACTTCTTTGCTGTTGAATCTCCTTTAGATGAACTCATCAATTTTGTTCCTCCTCATCTTCAATCCCCTCTATATGCTAATGAAGAGTTGGGGAAAGACGAGCAGCAGCAAACTCTCGGCCCAGAACCTAAATCTGTCTGTACTTACCGATGGAAACAATGGCCGATGGCACATCATCTCCGTCGGTAACTACTGATGATATATAACCACCGTTTGTTATTACCGAGGGTGTAGTGTTACTATTGGTAATTATTGACGGCCATACACAATGCCATCAGTAATTAACGACAGCCATACGCAATTGTCGGTGACTACCAACGGCAAGTTAAACTTGTTGGCAATGTCTAACAGGTGTTCTGGGTTCCGTCAGTAATTTCCGACAGGTTATTAGGCCGTTAAAAATCTTCAGCCTTTTTTTAAGAATTCAAACTTCTTCTTCTTCCTTTCTTTTTTTTTTGGGGGGGAGGGGGGAGGGGGGCAAAAAAAGGCAATAATTTGTAAGAATAAATATGCATTTTAACTTACGAATATAACTGTCTCAAATTTGCTCTTTGAATTTTTTTAACGCTACATTTGTTTATTAAAGCCACTGTGAACGATTATATATTTATTTTACATATTAACATGAAATATTTATTTTGTAGATGATTGAAATTATTTTCAAATTATGCTACACATGTCAACCTTGCAAAAATCTAAATATCTATACATATACACATGCACACACACATACATAAAATTAGGAGAGTTTCCATTTTCTGTTTTCCTATTGTTGTTTCAATTTAAATACTCGCAAGCGCATGAATCGATTGAAATATAGAAATGTGAGTTACAAGGTCGATCCCACGAGGAATGCAAAGATGAATATGAAAGTTTAATGTAGCCTTTCTTAGTTTACTTCTAGCTAGTTGAGAAAGTATAAGTTGTTTGACTTAAGACTAAGAATGAAATAAAAATAATTAAAGATAATAAGTTTCAACAAGTTTTTGATTAATGAAGAGAGAATTACTAAGGTTTTTGAATCCACTACATTCGACAACATACTAGCTAGGTATCTATTAATTCCTAAATTCAAGCAACAATTTAAAATCAATCTATTGTTACCTATAGATTGAGTAATTAAGTTCGGTTTACACAATTCTAAAGTAGGTTCTTCGTTGCTTCTTTTATTAAATCATCTAAGTATTCACCGTATCAATTTAAAGAAAACAATTAATCAAAGATAATTACTTAACAACCAAATTCAAGCATGGATTGATCAACCGAGTTTCTAACTATCAATAATACATGATATTAAATATGAAAGAATATCGGATTGAGTAATGAAATAAGTAAGAACCATAAACGTTTCACACAAATAGAATTAATTTGATACCCAAACAATTACATTGTCAAAAAGGTTTCATCTTCAACCTTAGTACAAAAATGCTTAGAACATAATCAAAGTAAAGCAACAAAAATAAATAGAACCTGGCATAGATTCAAGTACAAATATATGAATTCTTCTATGAAAATGCCTCTACTTTGTTCCTTGATTCCTCACTCCTTTCTCTTGTGTATTGCTCTCCAAAAACTTGTCCTTGAATCTCCACAAGAATGCTCTTTATATAGAGGAAATCCAACAACTTTCTTCTTGCAACTTTCCTCATGACAGGCTGGTTCCAGTAATTCTGATGCAAGTTGTAGCCGTAATTTGTTGATTATATTCATCAAATTTGGACTTGTCACAAAAATAAACATTCTGTATAAATGAGTTGGAGATGTGATGGAAAAAAATTTCAGGCCAATTGGGATTTTGTAGGCCGAGATATGTCGAAAATAGTCAGCACTGCCCACTTGTCCAGCAGCCAGCAGGTGAATGCATCAACTTCCAAATTTTAGGCGATTTTTTAGGCTCTTTGGTCCAGATTCAGAATCTAATGATAAAATATGATATTTAGATCTTAAACTTGGATTTCTAATGGAGTAAGAATCACAGGATTTGAATAACTACAGCTCGACATATCTATGAAAAACCAACAGCTGTACAACGGAAAGTTTGACTGTCAAATTGTTCTGGTTCTCTCCTCTTGGCCGTCTTTTGGTTGCCCTACGTTCTGAATCTGGGAGAGTGATAAAGCTGAAGATCATAGATAGATCACTTGACCTTTTGGCAGACACTTTGCAAACCAAAACAAGAAGGGGGCATTGCCTACACTCTTTCCCTACACGACCTCTTCCGATCTTTTTAATCGAGCAATGTTGGCAAAGCGGGCATGGCAATTACTTAATGATAGTACTTCATTGGTTGCTCAAATGCTCAAGGGGAAGTACTACCATTCTTCTTCCTTTGCGGTGGCCATTCGTAGAAATGAGGATTCCTTCATTTGGCGTAGCATCATTTGGGGCAGAGGTGTTATCCAATGTGGGGGCACATTGGAGGATCGGGAATGGACAAACGGTTAGTGTTTTTGAGGACCCTTGGCTGGCGGGCAATTTCCCATTCAGACCAATTACGGTTAACCATAGTGATGTGCATAAGGTGGCAGATTTATTGACTATTTCAGGCGGATGGGATGCTCAAAAGATCATTGAATGTTTCTGGGCACCTGATCGGATCTCTATTCTTTACCTTCCAATAACTGATTGTAATCAGCCTGACAGACTTATTTGGCATTATAACAAGAATGGAGATTATATAGTTAAAGAGTGGATATTGGTGTTTATTGAAGGATATGGAAGATCCAGGAGAGGGCAGCAGTGGGAGGGATTTTCTGTGGCTAAAAACACTATGGAAGCTTCACATTCCTCCTAAGATTAAACTATTTGGGTGGAGAACTCCCATCAGCTTTAAATCTAGTTTGACGTGGCATTAAAGTTCCTATTTGGTGTTTGAAGTGCGGGCTTTTCGAAACTTCCCAGCATGTGCTACTAGAACGCCGCTACGCTAAGCAAATCTGGAAGGAACTGGGGTATTGGAGATGGATTAAGCCATTGCATCAATTGGAATCTTGGGTTGAGATTATCTTCAGATTATGTCATTTGCATTCGGTCCTTGACTTAGCCCTTGTCTTTGTGTCCATGTGGTTTGTTTAGTTTGATAGGAATGCTCTTCGGCATGGATGCAATAGCCGCCCAATTGAGGTTATGTTGCATTCCATCTTGGATTTTCACCATGCCAACAACTCCGTGGATGGTATGGTGATGAAGAAACAAGGGCATCTATGGGTTTGACCTAATCCTGGGGGACTCAAGCTTAATGTAGATGCGACTGTGGTTCCCGGAGGGGGGGATTCTTTTCCCATGGGTGCCATTGTTCAGGATGATGCAGGGCTGGTTGTAGGATGTTACGCTTCATTGAAATTGGGTTGCCCGGAGGTGGAGACTGCCAAATTGATCGCTATCTTGGAAGGTCTTTGATTTGCTCAAGAACACCATTTTTCACTCACTGATGTGGAGACTGATTGTTTGGCATTGATACAAACACTTGAAGCTGGTTTGGAATATCACCTTAACTTGACAATTCTAAACGAGATTAAATCACTTTTGACGAATAGGGGTTGTGGTACTTGTAGGTATATTCCTTGCGAAGCGAATATGACTGCCCACTTCATTGCTACCAAGTCATTATCAATCAGTTTTAGTTGTAATTCTATGGACTGTGTACCTTTATTTTTATGTTCTGTGTTCTCTAATGATATATGAAATGAAACTTTTCCTCAAAAAAAAAGGGTAAAACAACAAAAAATTACACAGGGAAAGAATTGGATTAGAGGAAGAAAGCAAGTGATAAAAGAGAAACAACAAATGATCCTTCCTAGTGGCCAATTTGACCGTAAAATTACGTTGATTTATGAAGTTTGGCTGTACATAACTGCCTTAAACTCATGTTTAGACGTGAATTTCAAAATATATTATTTTTGCAAGTATTTCACCTAATTTTCTCAAAAAAGTTAATTATGAACATGTGAATCATATCCATTTATACCTCACACCGTCAGACTATTTTCTAGATGATTCTGGGATTAGTAAATGTTCAAAAAATCAGACAGGTAATCAAACTGGAAAAGCTAATTACTATTCAAGTCATCAGACCAATTTTAATTAAGTTATTGAAATAAATTAATTTTTACCTAAAATTATGTGGAAAAATAACATTCGATTTTATAATTTTTTGATCTTTATCGTTTAAAAAGAGGTTCAAATTTTATTCCTTTTTATCAGTTATTGAAAATTTGACTTTGGCCATAGAAATGGAATCCTACATTGGCTATTTAGTGGAAAAAATTGAGGATGTGTGCCTATATTAACTACTTGAGAACAGTTATGCATAATAAGGCCTTAGCTTACGGGCTTGAGTTTCCAAAAAGTTTGAAATTTTAATGATTCATTGTTGAAAAAAAAGTTAATTGTGAAGCTGTGAACCAATGAACCCCATTCGTCTTTATCTCACACTGTCAGGTTGTTTTCCAGATTGACTCAAGCATTTATAAATGTTCAGAAAACTAGACCGATTATGAAATTGGAAAAGCTAACGCTTCAGGGTCATTAACCAGTTTTACTTAAGTAATTGCAATAAATTAATTTTTTCTTAAAATAATGCGCAAAAAGAACGTTAATTTGATTTTTTTTAATGTTTACCGTTTAAAAAAAAGTTGAAATTTTATTTCTTTTTTAAGAGCCATTGAAAATGTGACTTTGGATATAGAAAGGGAATCTCACATAGGTTATTTAATAAAAAGAAATTCGGATGTATGCTTATATTAAACTACATGGAGAAGGTTGTACATAAAAAGTCCTTGGCTTATGGGTCTTTGGCTTCTAAAAAGTTTAAAATTTTAATGGATTATTATTGGGGAAAAAAAGGTTTACTGTGAACAAGTTTTATCCATCTTAATATCACACCATTGGATTGTTTTCCAAAATGGCTCCAATATGCACAAATTTTCTTAAATGTTTTCCGGATTGGTTCGAATATGCAAATTTTCTTAAATGGTAGACTATTTTTATCTTCATTAATGAATGATACCGTATTACGAGTAGCACTTATATTATTTTTTAATACTCAAATAAATGATCTAATATTATACTTTAGGAGCCCGTGAAAATATGACTTTGAGTATAGAAAATGATTCAAATGTAGATTTGAATCAAGTTTGATTAGATTGGAATATCCCAAAAAGGGTTTCGAACTATATT
The DNA here is from genome assembly GCA_963692815.1 of Nyctanthes arbor-tristis. Taxonomy (NCBI): domain Eukaryota; kingdom Viridiplantae; phylum Streptophyta; class Magnoliopsida; order Lamiales; family Oleaceae; genus Nyctanthes; species Nyctanthes arbor-tristis. The sequence continues at coordinate 35,089 of CAVNYN010241420.1, read as the reverse complement.
GAGAGAAAACAAAGTTCTTTTGAATTTCAGGTGAGAATGACAGTTAGTTAATTTTGAGTTATGGTGGGGTATTTATAGGAATGAGTTTCTACAATCGAGTATCGTTCCCTATCTTAATCGCGTGTGCATAATCGTTCTGTCTTATGGGTTTCGTGATTTGTTAGCCACGTTTCTTATTTAGCGAATTCCTATCCCTTTTCTTTTATTTATCTCATAAGTGTTCTTTTATATTTTTCTTATAATTATTTTAGAGTATTAATTCTATAATAAGAAACGAAATCCACGTTGGTTATTAGTGAAAGGATTTTGAGGAGCTATGCCTATGCTAAAGCTACTTGAATAAGAGTTATACATAATATGACTTTTGCTTATGGGTCTTGAACTTCCAAAAAATTCAAAATTTTAGTAGATCATTGCTGAAAAAAGTTTAATTGTGAACTGGTGAACTGTACTAGTCTTTATCTCGTACCATTGTATTGTTTTCCCAATTGATTCTAGTATTCATAAATGTACTAGTCTTTATCTCGCACTATTGGATTGTTTTCCCAATTGATTATAGTATTCATAAATGTTCAGAAAACTGCACAGTTCATCAAATTGGAAAAACTAATGGTTCAAGGTCGTAGGATAGGTTTTAATTAAATAACTAAAATAAATTAATATTTACCAAAAATTTATATATAATTAAGAGAACTAAGTCTCGGTACCTTTTGTACCGCAATTTTCCCGCTTTTTTTATTTGGTAACTGCTGTGGTAATTTTTTTTTCTTTTTAACAAAATTTTCTTACGAAAGAACTCGGAGAAGATTCGAACTTATGACTATTGAGTTCAGCAACTAAACCTTAACCACTTTGCCAATTTGTTTTATTTGTTACTTTTTTCACTAATAAACTCTAATCCCTCTTAGTTCGTTAATTCATTATCTTCACTGTGTGTGTTGGTGAGTTTAATATTATTTGAATTTTGTTTTTATGTATTTACATTTTGTTTAATTTTTTAGTTTTATCAGGATTTTTTAAACTATAGCAGGTAACAGGTATCTTTTACCTATTCGACGCAAACCACTCTACTCCGTACCCATTTGAAATAGGTATGAGAAAAAGTATAAATGGAGTTGATAGAAATGTGTCAGGATACGGGTAAGACATATCCAATTAGAACTCGTCCCAATATAATTCTTACTATTATGATTCCTTTTATTTTCAGATTAGTTAAAATGTGATGTCTCCGTCTCATTTTTTGCCCTCTAATTTCTAAATTAATTAGATTTGAAGATTTATTCCCTTATTGTAAGAGAAATATTGCTTCTTTTCGCAAACATCTTCATTTGTATTGTTATATTTTCTATCAGAGTGCAAATATTACATATTTATTATTTAATCATCTAATATATATTTTAATAAGTTGCACGGGTGGTTTAACTAGTAATGTGAAAAAAGGACATTCAATTTTATAGTTTTTTATTCAGTACCATTTAAAAAATGTTGAAATTTTATTCCTTTTTTAAGAGCCATTGAAAGTTTGACTTGGATTTAGAAAGGAAATCACACATTGGCTATTTAGTGAAAAGAAATGAGGATTTACACGTATATTAAGCTACTTGGAGAAAGTTATGCATAATAGGACCTAGCTTATAGTTCTTGAGCTTCCAAAAATCTCAAAATTTTAATGGATCATTATTTAAAAAAAGTTTATTGTGAACTAGTTTTATCCGACTTAATCTTACGCCTTTGGATTGTTTTCAAGATTGGTTTCAATATGTGCAAATTTTCTTAAGTGTTTTCTTTAGGTTTTTTTTGAAGATCATTTTTGTCTTTATTAATGAAAGATACCGTATTATGGGTAGCACATATATTGTTTTTTCTTATACACAAATAATAGATTAAATGTTATAATTTAAGGGCCAGTGAAAATGCGACTTTGAGATCGGAAGGGAATCGCACATTGGTTATTTAGTGAAAACAATTGAGCATGTATGCCTATATTAAGCTACTTGGATAAGGGTTATGCATAATATGACCTCAACTTATAGGTCTTGAGCTTCAAAAAGGTTCAAAGCTTTAATGTATCATTACTGAAAAAAGTTTGTTGCGAACTCGTGAACTATATCCATCTTTATGTCACACACCGAATTGTTTTCCAGATTGGTTTCAGTATTCGTAAATTTTCATCAATATCTTCCTTAGTTCTTTTAGACAATTTTTTATCTTTATTAACAAAAGGTATTGTGTTACGGGTAGCACCTATATTTTTTTCTTTACACACACATAAACGATCAAATATTATAGTTTAAGGGCCATTGAAGATGTGACTTGGGGCATAGAAAGGGAATCCCTTATTGGCTATTTAGTGAAAATAATTGACGCTATATGCTTATATTAAGCTACTTAGAGAAAAGTTATACATAATATGTAACGCCTTGAACTTGTAAAAGTACTCGAGTCGTTAGTTTGACTTTTCTTGTTAACTTTTTAAAATAATAAAATGCAGAAAATAACAAAATTCAATAAAGTAAGATTCTGACGAGTGCGGAAGATAACCACCGAATATCAATCTTTGACGATTGTAATAAAATAAGTGGAGATCTCAAATGAGATCGGAACTTCTTCACGATTAATAGACAATTTCCAAAAGATTAATTTTCAAAACATAATTTAATTGTGGTCACTGGTCCTCATTCCACCACCGGCTCTGAAACTTGAAATTTGTTAAATTGGAAAGAATGAGTATTTTAAATACTTAATAGGCCCCGCACACCATTCATATCACAATAATAAACACAACCATGCAAACAAACATGCTTTCTAATAAGCAGAAAATTCATATGTCTTTTAGTATACAAGACCTTTTAATAGGCCAATATTATAAAGTGCCTTTTAATATACGAGACCTTTTAATGGATCCAATAACTCATATGTCTTTTAATAGGCAATAACATGAAACTCACATTAAACACGTATAACACTATAATATGAACCAAAAAAGTGCACACATTTAATAAATAAAGTTTTTAAATGCAGGTGTCTACCTTGTAATGTTTCAAGTCGAGTTTTAAATTCTTGAAACAGAAGTTTATCAACTATCTAAGCACTCCGTCTAGCCAATAAAGGAAATTAATTAGGGATAGAATTCATAATTTAAAGTTCTATGGTATAATTAATATTTAAGGACTAAGTTAGATATTTATAAAAGTTAAAATACTTCAAAATTAATTATTTGAATAGATTGAGGGTTAATTTAATTTGAATTAATAGTTTGAGGTCTTATGTAATTAGAATTAAAAGTTTTAAGGACTAATTATACAAAAGTTGGAAGCTTGGGGGTTAATTAGACAAATTTAAAAGTTTAGGGAACCAAAATTAATTATTTAAAAGTCTTGGGGACTGAGTTTGATTGAGATAATAACTTTAGGGTCGGATTAAATAACGTGCAAATGTCTTGGGTCAAGATTAGAGTTGACCATTAGGTTAAGGCTTATTTGCATATCATTAAATCTTTTAGGGACCAAAGTGAAAAATCCATTGTATAAAAGTTTAGATCTAATAACTCTTGGTCAAAACTCAAAGAAGAAACAGAGAGTGTCGTTCAAAAAATGAAGTTCGGTCATCGAGCTCCAAGCCAAAGAAAATCCAGCAAAAGTCCAGTGAATCGAAGAAGAAAAAGGTGCAAGATATAGCCTCGATGAGCTCTATCCATAGAGACAAGTTTTTAAAGGTATGGTGATGGTTTTGGGTAGAGTAGCTCGGCGGATATGGCGATTTTCCGGTGAGTGGGGTGACTTTTCGGCCAAGGTAAAGGTACCATCGTGTTCCTTGTGACATGAGGAAACTATAGGAACCAATTTTGTGGTGCTTGGTGAAGGAATGATGATGAGTCAATTCCAAGCTTGCTCGGTTTTGATAGAGCGACTGATTTTCAGATTTTCTTTTTATTTTTGATGTTTGTTAGGGTAGATAATGATGATTTCTATAATGTATATATGAATTGTTTTGATTGTTTGATGAGTAGTATACATTTAGCATGATTAGAAGCTTGAACATGGTATGTTGAATGGTGATCTTTAGCACAAAAATAGGAGTAATGAAAGGAGTTATTTGTACCTGATTTTCATTGTCTTGAGTTTAGTGATGTTGGAAGTTCTTGAGTGGCTCCTTAGATATTGTTCATACTTGAAGCTTGTTGATGTTTTCTTGTCAAAAGTGGGGCAGTTAGCTTGAGACTTGGAGGTGGAAAATAACTAGCAGTAACAAATAGGGAGAGAGAGGGACTACCTGATATCTTTTGCCTTTGCTCAAATGAGTGAAAAATGTTAGTTGGGGGTATTTATATAGAGTCTAATTGGAGAAGACTTGACACTAAAGTGTAGGTCTTTGGTAAGTTTTGACATAAGAGAGATCATAGAAGGTTGAAGTTTTATTGTATGATTCTCAATTTGATTGGTATGTATAATATTCGATTTATTCGTTGGAGTTAACTCGTTATGATTTATTTTGGAAATTTTGAATTATTTAACCGAACTTGGATTTGTTGTTAAAACAAAATTTTTGCATTCTCATAATATTATTTCATTTAGCTTAAACGGGCGCGTCATCGAAGTATGACTATTCAAACCTATTTGGACAAGTCATAGCGACATGTGGATAATTTTTAAGTAGAAAATTTTAGTCGCTACCTAATATGGCCTTAGCTTATCGGTCTTGTGCTTCCAAAAAGTTGAAAATTTTAATAGATCATTATAGGAAAAAATTTTATTGTAAACCAGTGAACTGTATCCGTCTTTATCTCAAACTTGTGTATTGCCCTCTGGATTAGTTCGATGATTCGCAAATGCTCAGAAAAATGGACTAGTCATTGAACCGGAAAAGCTAACGGTTCAAGGTCATCAGACTTCCGATCTTAAATAATTAAAATAAATTAATTTTCACCTAGAAAATAGTCCAAATTTAAGAAAATATGGAATTCGAATTTCCTAGAAAACCAATTATCAAGCCCCAAAGAACATGTTCCTTATTTTTATGGAAAATATGGCCATGTAGCCGAAAATGCGAAAACGTTTTCTAGGAAAAAAAATGCCAATGAAATAGTACCAAAGTGAGAATTTGGATTGAAAACTAATCTTTTCCTGGGAAAATTAAGGCAATCAAATACACCCTTAGTATAAATATGAAATCAACAGACTACTCAACAAAAGGCAATTTCTCTTACAATGTGGCAAGAGATGATAAAGTCCCCATCAAAGGAGGCAACTAACGTTTGAAACTATTTCCTGACAAATCCTTGCATGATGCTTTCCATGAATTAAATATGAACAAAAGCAAAAGAACTTATGTAGTCATGTAGAGGTAAGTTCTGTGCAAATAAGTTCTGGGCAAATTTTGAAGCCACAGTAAAATTTACATTTTACACAAAAAAGGACCATATACGAAACATCTCTCGAAAATATATATAAATTCCTTTTCTCAACTCAAGGAATGAAAAGTTCAGTAGATATTTGGAACTTTAATTGAAATCTATTGAAGAAGATAACACATTACGAAATCCAACAAATAAGCAGGATGCACGTTCACCTTACAATTACGCCAAACAAAAGAATCCAGAAGCACTTATTGGAATCACTGAATATTAGGCCGAGCTACAGAATCCCGAAGCAATTGTCGGAACCATTGAATAAAATTAGAGCACCTGTAATGCAATTGTGTAGTCTTTAAATGACGTAGAGGACAGATATAAACACATAAAATATAGGGTCAATTTCACATTTTGTCCCCAGCCTTTGAAGTTATTATCGCCTGCTTCCCAACCCTTTTTTTCGACTAGCTGGGTCACCAACCTTTTAATAACTCGCACGATTAGTCACTATAGACGATTTCCGTCAATTTTTCTATTGAGTCCTATAACGACCTGTTTACTTTGACATGATATTGTCCCTTTTGGACCTAGCTCGTACGGTTTTGCTCTTGAGTTCTCACCCAAATGGCCTTATTTCAGATGTAGTGGGTCTCTTAACTTATAAATTGGTCTCACTTTCTCTATCCAAGCGATATAGGATTGAGACTGTCACAATCGCCCCACCTATGAGGGGCCCAACGTCCTCGTTGGCCATATTTTCTGTTGGGCTCGTTTTGATACAAGTCAATTGTCTATGTCTGTGAGCCCATCAAAATAACGAACTAAGTCTGTTGGCTCTCAATTAAGGTGAGCTTATTATGCGCGTACTTTCATAATCATACCATAAATCATATAAGGACATGCATAAACCCATAACATGTAAGTGCATCATATTTTCACAAAACTTTGATATGATATTATCCATTTTAGACCTAACCCGCATGATTTTGCTATTGAGCTCTAACTCAAAAGGCCTCACGATTGAGTGGAGCGGATCGTTACAGATGGTGTCAGAGACGAGCATAACCGGAAGTGTGGCCAACGAGAACGTTGGCCCCTCCATAAGTCGGGTAATTGTAACAGTCTCAATCCCACATCACTTTGGTAGGGAAAGTGAGACCAATTTATAAGTTAAGAGGTCCACTACATCTGACATGAGGCCTTTTGGGTGAGAACTCAATAGTAAAACCGTACGGGCTAGGTCTAAAACGGACAATATCATGTCAAAGTGGAGCTAGGCGTTACAAGTCCCTAGTCAAATTATCATTTTATCTTTTATATTTTAAAATTAAAAAATAAAAAGTTTAAAAATTATATATATGGAGATAGATATAGCTTTTCAAAAAAGAAAAAAAAGAAAGAGGGGCCCCTTTTCTCTAACGAAAATGGCACCAACAACAAAATCACTGCCAGGAATGACTGCATAGGGGATGGTTCTCCCCCCTCCCGCATCAAGGCAAGGGGAAGACTCTTCCTGTGTTGTCATTTTCGACAGTGATTTTGCTACCGTGCTACAATTTTTAGCAACTAAAAGGAAGAGACTCCCTCTTGTACTGCCATTTCAGATAGCAAATTGCTATCAAAAAGGCAGCTGGCATTTTCAATAGCATAAGGGGGTCATCTTTTCCTTTCTTTTTCTTTTTTTAAATTTATATGCCATTTTCAGCCGCATAAAAGGGGTCCCCCTTTTCTTTTCTTCTTTTTTTTTTAAATTTATATAAATTTTATTTTTGAACTTTTTAATTTTTTAATTGGAAAACATAATGGATATAATGGTAAATTTGACCAGAGATTTACTAGAAAAATTGACCGAGACCACCAAGGAGGACCAAGCTGTGAATTATTAAAAGGCTTAGGACCCAGCATATCGAAAAAAAGAGTCAAGGCCCAAATTAACTCTAAAATATACAAGTTTCACTCTTCTCTGTCTTCTTTATCTTTTTTTTTTTGGTACCTTTTACCCTCTTTATTTTACATTTTCTCTGCACTATGTTATTGACATTGTCTAGCCATAGAAAGTGTGAACCTTGCGTAGAAAATATGGAATATAAAAAAAGAAAAAGAAAAGAAAGAAGAGAGAGAAATTTGAAATTTATACATTTTATATGCATATATCTCTCCTTCACATCATTTCAAGTCTACACATTTGCATTGGAGATGCGGTTAGATTTTTGGATATATGTATTAGGAGAATATGGATTCAAAGATAAGAATGGAAGGAGCCAGAAAATTGCGGAATTGACTTAAAGGGGATCCCAATTGGGAAATCGGCAAATCAAGATCCCAAATTTGGAGCATCAAAATGTGAAGGATTTGGATAGGGAAATCAGTAGATTAAATCCAAATTTAGACCATCCAAATTGTGAAGGCGGAAGGGGGCAGGGAAAGCTAAAGATCACAATGTCAAGTGTGTAGGGAATCAGATGGGATTGGCGGGAAGTCATAAGCCCAATTCGGTTGTTTAAGAAGTTGTTTTAGAGGAAGAAGAATTACTATACTGACATAGGGAATGACTTCAGGTGAACAGAGGGACGAAAAACTTGTGCAACTGTACCGAACAATTAGAGAAATGGTGTCGGCAAGTCCCGTATTATACATTACTACTACTAGTATAATACCCGTGTGATTCACAAGAAAAACAATGTTAAAAAATAAAGGAGACATAAAAGATCAACACAAATTTGTTTTCTTGATGTTTAGAATGATATAAATGTAATAAAATTAGAAATCTCAATTGTATAATCACAATTCAACTCACAACCAACCATTCAAAATATAAAATGATAATAAATTAGATGTTCTAAATAAAAAGACAATTGTAATGAATGCACAAATTCATAAGCATAGTAAGTCAAAAAAATAAAAGAAAAAAATATAGTCACGCGATCATATTCTCTCTTCACTGATCGTCTTGACCTTGTACCCTTTAATGTGAGTGCAAGACTAAAGCAGTCTGGTTGACAAAATCGGTCCATTTTCTGCCGGTTAAGATGACTTACAGTCTGGAACAGTTTACTCAGATATATATGAAGGAGACTGTGAGATTACATGGAGTGCCAGTTTCAATAGTGTCTGATAGAGATACCAAATTTACTTCTAAGTTTTGGCAAAGTCTATAGACAGCTATGGGAATCAAATTGAAGTTCAATACTGCTTATCAGCCACAGACAGAGGGTTAATTAGAACGTACCAATCAAGTGTTGGAAGATATGTTAAGGACATGTGTGGTAGACCTTAGTGGGGACTGGGAAAAGCATTTGCCATTAGTTGAATTTACATACAATAATAGCTACCAGTCAACTATTGGTATGGCACCCTACAAAGCTCTCTACAGAAGGAAATCTGGATCTCTTGTCTATTCGGAGGAAGTCGGAGAAAAGAAAGCTTTGGGTCCAGCGTTAATCGCAGAGATAGTGAAGGATATTGCGAAAATTAAGGAAAGGATTAAACAAGCTCACAAGACAGAAATCGTATGATGACAAGAGGAGAAAGGATTTACATTTTGAAGTTGGTGAAAAGTTTTTCTAAAGATCGCACCAATTAGGGTGTGGTAGGATTTTGGAAGCAAGGAAAACTAAAACCAAGATTTATTGGACCTTTTGAGATACTCGAAACGGTTGGTGGTGTAGCCTACAAGATAGTTTTGCCGCCAGAACTATCAGTGGTTCATAATGTATTCTATATTTTCATGTTGAGGAAATATATGTATGATCCCAGTCACATAGTCAATTGCGTTAACTTGGATATCAAGGAAAATATGACTTATGAAGAGACACCAATAGCCATATTTGACCGGAAGGTACACATTTTGAGAAACAGATAGATTCCCTTGGTAAAAGTTCCATGAAGTAGGCATGGTTAGGAAGAGGCAACATGAGAATGAGAGAGTGACATAGTTCACAAATATTTAAAATTTATGGAACAAGTAAGTTTAATTGCGAGAACGAAATTTAATTTAAGTGGGGGTGGTTGTAGTGACCAAGAATTTTTATAAATAAGTTTATTGTGCATGGCGTCGCTACCACTACCCGTGCTATTTTACCATTTACATGTTTCGGGCACACTCGTCTAGTTAATTTAAATAAATGATAGACACCAAATTAATTAATTAATTTAATCATAAATTTTATATTTAAAATTAAGTCAAATTCTAAATTGAGGATAATCCAAAATATTTAACAATAATAACTAGCTGAAACCAACTTATCTTCGACAAAAGAAAAAAAACATAATACTAAAAAAGTAGTTTCAAATTAATTAAACTCCAAATTTTTTAAACAACTTTTAGTAGAAGAAAATTAAAGCCTAGCCCATAACAAATATCAATCCTCCTACCCATCAAACTCTAGCTCATACATACATACATATATATATATATATACACACATGACACAATTTTTGACCTACCCTAATACCACACGAGATCAGTTTTCAGCCGACTTCCTTCCCCACCGGTAATTTTTTTTTTCTGATACTCTTTCTTTCCAGAAGATACGAGCTATATTGTATAGGTTTTCCTTCTTCTCCCCATATTGTTCATTCATGATTCCACGCCAACACCATGCAAAAATATGTATGTACATACATGTGAAGTCCATATGTTAATCTTGAATCTATCGTCGCTGTAAACGTCAAACTATATGCATTTATTCATGTTTACATGCACAAAGATCAATCTGAAAACATTTAGAGATAAAGAAAAAAAGTCATATACATTTTTATAGGTTGCATGTTCACGGCAAAGACGAGGAGGTCAATTGACCCGTTTCGCAAGCTGTGCTTCTCGGTCACAAATCATATACCAATGTGTTCATCTCATCACATAGAATCCAAAAGTATAAATTTCTTGGTCAGAAACCCACTAATTGGCCAGAAAATATCAACATTCATTTCGAACTTCAAACACAAAGTGTCACCGTTCACGATTTTGAGAGTATAGTTGGATTGCCCTCAATGTGGTGAACCTTTTCATATATATATATATATATATATATTTATAGTGAAGAATCTATAGACTATGAATTATTTTTAAATTTTCTTTAAATCTACAAAGGCTACTGTGAACGTTTTCCAGCCAGGGACTTCTTTTGAAAATTTGATAAAAATTCAATATTTATTACCTGGGTCCCCAAGTTCCACTGATATTCAAGTTAGTCCACATCCTTTCTTAAATGGTTTAGTTGGTCAATCAACTTTCTAAACAGTGTGACTAAACCAAATAGTTTCCAGAATATTTACTTCAGCCCTCAATTCTTTAAGAATTCCTCGATTAAGTCCTAATAACTTACCAGAATTTATAATTTAGTCCTTATAACTTTAGAGAGTAATAATTTAACATATTAAATTCTACTAATTGGTTAATTCACTTATCACAACATCCTTATGAGGTTTGATTAACCTCTTAAAGTCCATAATATGCACCAAGTCGTTAAATCAAGTATTATAAAATATTAATGATAATTTCTTTTGCTAGACGAGGGTGCAATAAATGTTTAAAGTTCAATAAGCTTCATATCCACTCAACTTTTCAAGGAATTTTCAAAACTATTCAGATGGGGAATTATATGCAATGTGGCTTATATTTACTATGTCCTTGCTTTATGTGTGATTTTGGCATGTTAGATCATTGCCTTAAGTGGTTCGGGTCGAATACGAAACCTTGGGTTAGCCCACAATGCATATTTTAATATTTGCCTGCAAATGACTGTCAAGGATCGTTAAATGGTCCGGAATCTAATACGGGTTCTTGGATTTATTCCATAGTACAGTTCAACAGACCTCTACAGTTTCTACAGTTATTCAATAGAGTGATTTCACATGTCTAAATTTGCATATTTGGTTTGGACTTAGTTGTTGCGTACCCCACTGAGTGTACTTGTATGCTCACTCCGCGTTTAAACATTCCAAATTGAGGAGCTCGGTGGCGGCGGAGGAACTAAATTTTAAATGATAACAATAATATTTATCTTACTGTTATTTTAAGATATTTATTTAACAGTTAAACTTCGTTTCCTAGACTTCGTTAGCTTTATATGCTTTGGTAGTACTCTTAATTTAAATTGATGAACAAAGTTTCGGCTTTTATATTAAAATTTTGAGTTTTGCAAAATAAGAATAATTACATTCTGTACTTGAGTGGCATGATTGTAAAGGGTCAAAAGCTAATTTTAGTTACGCTCTAAGTTAACAGAATTTGGGGCATTACAACCGACAAAGCAATTTTCTCTTAGAAGAAGTGAGCGGTATGTCACGGGGTGGTTTAGTTTCACAAACGAAAACAGGCACCCGTGCGGCCTTAGCGTTTTGCCTCGTGCAGAAATGGCGCTAAGTCAGCCTAACCCGTCGTCCCACTCGTCCCCTTAACTGATGAGGTTAAAAGGGCAGCAACACTTATGAAAATATAGCAGAAGATTGAAGAAAAATAAGGCAACTGAACTTGAAGAATGCTAAAGACGTTTATTGCCACAAGAACGTAAACAATAACGTTACAATGCCGTTTATAAGAACGGTTCTCACTCTCTCTATAGTGTATCACTCTAAGATCTCTTGGAACTCACTTATGGATTTACAATGGGATACATCCCCTATTTATAGATAAAAATGTACAAGATCAAGGGTCGAGATCAATTCCGTTCAACGGCCAAGATTGGTTTAGATTTCGGCCGGGCCCCGCCCACTTGCTTGCCAACCTTTCTTGTAATTTTTAGCCCACCTTGCTAGCCATCTGCCAGCTGCTTTTCTGCCCAGCAGCCTTGCACCTGCCCAGCAGCCATTTTGGCCAATCACAGTCCAGCCGTCGTTTGGCCAGGCCACTTGCTAACTTACACGGCCAGCTGGACGGCCTGCCATTTCCAGCAACTTGCAAGGCCAGATGCATATCCGTCAGTGTTTTACGGCAGATCGGAAGAGCGTCGTGTAGGTTCGGCCCCTACACTTAGCAAAATTCTGGGACGTCCCGTGCGTCGAGACAAGCCGTCGGGGCTTGTTTTAGGCTGCCGTTTCAGCAACGTTTGAGACATCGGCAGCAGATTTTTGCCTCAAACGGTTGGGACGTAAGAGGTAGGTGCAAATAGTAAAAGAAAATCAAAGTGAATCCATAGGTCTACATTTTGAAAAAAATTTCACACTCTAGAATATTTTAAATACCCTATAAGTTGAGTATGTCCATTTTCAAAATTTCCATATATATATATATATATATGTGTTTTTATATGTACTTGAGGTGTGTACTTTGAAAATATTCACCTGTGTGATTCACTTATTTATAAATAAATTATTAAAATAGTTGACTTGCTTGGTTTAAAGATTAAACACAAGTATTCGAATTGAGTAAAACATTTCGATATATGGTTTTAATGAATAAGTGATCAAAGTTATGGCCCTTACTCATTAAAGTATATTCAATCAATAAAATTGATTTAATTGTCAAAATTAAATTTGCAAAACGCATAGGTAAGGATACAAGCACTGGAAGTGATAAAGAAACTAAGGAAGAGGGTGCCAATCTTCAATTCTAACACGTCACCATGGACTAATTCAATACCCAGACTACACGGATTATCACCCGTGCCGCCTAAAAGAAATATATATGAAAGGTTAGATACATCGAATTAGTCGGCACTCTTCACTTGCCAAAATAAATTAAATTAAGCATAATATAGTAGTTAACAACAAATTAAGTTTTAAACAAAAACTTAATGGAAAATTTGGAAATCACAAGTTTGTCGTACAATTGCGCTATGTTTTATACATTAAATTTCTTTAGAGCTCTACCTGTGTAACACACGGGTAAAAATCTAGTTATACTTAAAAGATTACGATCTCATATAGCTCAATATGATTTTTAACCCAAATTAATTTTTTATCTTCCACTTTTTGAACTTTAAGGCTTCTTGTATGGCTTTGAACTAGTGCTATCCCACATAACTTGGATTTTCTTTTTTCTTTTATTTTTAAAAAGGGATGGTAAATTCTAGTCCAAGAAAAAAATTGGGTTTGGATTTGCAAGAATGAATGGGAAATAAACATTATTTCAAAAGAAGAGAAATCCAAAGTGAAATTAGGTTTCATCATCTATATATACATATATATATATATATATCTATATATATTAAAAGGGAGTTCTCTGGCATAATTAATTAATTGTCTGGTGGGATTAGCTTATTACCCCCTCCCAAAACTTGTTGGGCAGCTGCACTCATTTAATTGGCCAGAAATTGTTGAACTATATCTAATGGGCTTAACTTAATTGACTTAGTGTGGCCTCACCTTCGTCTCTTATCCGCCAGCCCCAATGTTCATGACCTAATTCATCCCTCATCCACCTGACCCGATAAGCACCATCATTAAAAAGGTAATTCAGCCGTCCCATTTAATCTCTATTCAGCCTAACCTTCATCCAGCAAATCATTTCTTTCTGGCTCTTGCATCCAAGCCAAAATTCCTCTCTCTATCTATGGCAGTCGTCCGCCTCAATTAGGGATCATCTCTATGAGTTATTCTTTTTTGAAACCCCCATTTTTTTAGGGATTTTTCATATTCAAACTTCTCAAATGAATCCTTGTCTACCTATAGCGGTCGTCAGACCAACACAATTCCACCTCAATTACAGATTATCTCTATGAGTTATTCCTTTTTGAGACACTCTTATTTTAGGGATTTTTCATATTCAAACTTCCCAAATGAATCCTCATCCATAGAAAATTCAAATCAAAGTCTCATCATTAACCCTAAGACTTATCAATTAATGTTTTATACTTTTAAAAAGAGTCCTGCTTATTTCTGGATATTTCTTTCATCTTTTGAAAGTTATAGCATAGGTGTTTTATCACTTCTAGGCATGATTTTGTGCTACATTGGAATGGCTCAAAGAATTCTGAAATGCTTTTGTTGAGTGACGTTGATGACCATTATGCTAAGTGGTAATTTCTTGTGCAGGTAGTTCTACGCTGGCATGTCCGGTCGAAGTTTATATGAAAACATTTCTCTTGACTTGGTTCTATAGGATCGTCTCACGAGACTTTTCTTTTCCCTCTAATGTCACGAGACTTTTCTTTTCCCTCTAATTTAGGATCAATTTAAATAATTTTAATCATATTTGATGGATTTTAATAAATGGATTTTAATAATTTAAAGGCATAAAACTCCTAAAGCCCATATATTTGTGTCCTTCATTTGCCATATAATTTGCGGCCCGGCTGGCCTCTCTTCAACTATTTTTTAATGACACTTCATACTTCTTTAAGAAGTGTCTAATTTCAGCAAGGCTGTATTGAATTTTCCACGGGCCATCTCATTCAAAATGAGATTGATACAGCCTTACAGTTAGTTTCAATACATGTAAAAGATACCTCAATCTGATCTTGAATAAGAGTCAGTTTGAAATTAGATAACTTCTGTTGTTTGCTTAATTTGATCCCAATTAGGATAGCTTGAAGTTCAGCTTTAGTAATAGAATCAAATTCTAGGTTCACATCAAAAGCAAGAATAGGTTCCCCAGCATTGTCTCTGGCAATACCTCCGACGGCAGTATGCATATTCCCACTCACACTACCAACAGCATTGATTTTAATCATGCCAAATTCATGTTTTATCCATTTGACCAATTCAATTTTGTACCTATTTTTCCCAGCCTTTGAGTTTCCAAAATTCATCCATCAAGCCTCCCTTACATATCAATAGAAAGTCTAACATAATGAAACATGATAAAAAGAAGAGGAAAATAATTCCTCAAATGAAAATAAAAGAATAATAATTTAAATTGACCATTTGTCAAAAATAGAAAAGGGACATTCAAAGCACCTGCAAGCAAGCAGAAATTAGTTTGAGGTGAATGGTAAACAAATTGTTTACTTTCAAACATTATATGCAACTAGTAGTCCTCATATAATGAACCTGCCAGGATACTACAATTGAAGTGTAAAAAAGGAAGGCATAGTTAGAAATAGACACAATTTTTTTTTTGGGGAATTATAACTACTTGGATTGGCATCTTTTCTCATATAACCCTTGAGATAATGTGAACTATCTTATAGAAGATATGCATTTCAAAAAGGGAAAGAAAGAAAGATGTTCATGGAAAGATGACACAGAAAAGCAATAGCTAACAATAACATACTTTATCCACCAATAGGCAACCGAATTCTAATTCCTTAAAAATGAAAATAACATACTCGGGTTTTAAATTAGAAACTAATAGAATTTCTAATATGATAATGAAACTGAGATATTCACCAGAGACATCCCCCAAATATGACAGTACAATTGAAATATTTGTATCATTGATGAATGCAGTATATAGAGGATCAATTTAATTAATTATCATTATTTTTGCCATTGATGAATGCAATATAGTTTACAATGAGTTTAATTAATTATCATCATCTGCTTAACCTAATTACATAGTGTGGGAGGATCTATACAATGATTAAGCAGATCTAATTGCCACATTTGAAAATCAAATCAGTGAGCATGGTTTGTATTCAATGAAGAACTTTTCAGTGGAGAAAAGTGACCCTTATTATAAACCAACACAACATGAGTGTAAATTAGCTTTTCAACAGAAGACACGAGTAATAGAGCAATCTATTATACAATCGCCAGATTTTCAATTGCATCTCCATAACTTCAAACCTTTCAAGAATGTTTTGAAGACTCCCAAGAATAACACTGATTTTATTGGTTTGCTCTTACTCATTGCTATTTGTTGACAGTATATTTTGAGTCTTATCCTCAGTTAGCTGACTTCTTAATTTTTCTTATTAGATATTATAGGCCAAATCACACCGGCGGAACGGGCACGAATAGCTCGTGCATTTGCCACATCCACTGGCAAAGTGAATTTTAATCTCGAAGACTTGAAGTACTGATTCATCTATATTAGTTTTCTTAACTTTTTTCTTCTTTGAATTAATATTAACTATTTGTTGTTTTCTCTTTGAAGTAAAAACTGCATTCTAGTGACATCGTGGGATGATTATACATTTGAGATACACAAGGTTCTGACCCCACGTGTCCATGAAGCTATTGTGGTGGTTGTCCAACACTGTCAAATTAATTATTTCTGTAGTAAGTTTTCTTTTTGAATTATTGTAAATATCTAAGTGTGTTTTTTATTATGCATAATATGTTACTACTTTCAAATGGATTGGTATTGGTAATGGGTAGCGCTTGGCATATCAAACTCTGACAATGCGACTAGGCTACTAATTAACCCTACTATCCCAAAAACCAAAGTGCTTACTACCAAGAGAGCTCTTATGTTACTGGAAATAGATTTCACCTTTCCTCGTTACTGACAACACAAATATAGTTAATGTTTTTATCACCTTACAGAGTATTTAATGGCACCAAAGGCTCATCTCAGGCTGCAGTCCGACTATCTACATACAGTTGTGAGTCAGTGTTGGCTGAGTTGGGTCCCAGGTTAAGAGCATTAAGCAACTACTTTATACAGTTGACTGACAAATCATTTCAAAGGAGTATTTTTTTCATTCAAGTCCATACCAAATATTCAGTCAATAAAAAATTTTTATGCTGAAGGCCATTTTGGTAAGAATTAAAAAGTTCATAAGGTGCATGGTAAAATTTTTTATGCATTCTTACATGATAATTTCCATGTTTAGATGTTATAGAGCAGATTACATTAAACAAAGAGTTGCAGCACACCCAAGTCCAACCAAAAAAAATGTTTCAAAACATATCTACGTGACTGTGCATGATCATGAGTATTATCCTAACCTTCATTTAACATTTTTAACATTTTTCAAAACTCATAATTCAGCTTCGAAATCAAATTTGTTTTTTCTGTAGGAAAAATTCAGTGACATGTGCACTATGGGAAGAATACACTAAAGAGACGCTACATCTTGAAGGAGCAGGGAAGAAACTATTAGTAGGCATAATTCAACAATGTCACCCGTAGGTTTTTCATGGTCAATTGAGTTTGCTAGCAGATACCATGCAACCAAAATTTTTGCATGCAAACTATCAGAGATTGAAGAGTTTAGAAAAAAGTACATATTTCAATTTTTCCTTCATAAAAATTTACATTTTATTTATTGTTAACTAACACATCCATAAATTTGTTTCTAAGGAGATTGGATGACAACGGATCTCTTGAGACACAAGCTCCTTCATCGTCAACTACTACTAGAGCTACAGTTGATGCGATAGATGCTGCCCAAGTTCTCTCTCTAAATGAACTCATGAATTGAAAAAGATTTTCACTTAAACAAACTCAAATGCACACACTATATAATAACTAATGCCATGACTATACTTATAGTTTACACTTTTCGTAGACTGGGCAATATTGGGATGTTGCTCAAACTACATATGTCGTCTCAGAAGGAAATTGGTCCTACATAAGCTACAAATGATGCCAAAGAAAGCTAGACAACCTGCCGGACAAAAATCAGATGGTTCAGGCAATTCACAGATTATTCACAAAATAAGAGTGAACCCATGAAATTATAAAAGTGTTCTTATTTCAGTTTCTCCCCACTATGTGTAAAACAATGCTTTTGTTATTATTTTTTTCCTTTTCTTCTTAAAATATAACTGACGCCATCCACTACTTCTTTTTCTCTTTGACATATCTTCATTGCCCTCCCTGCCCACCATTCTTTTATATCTATATATTCAGTTGATTTTAGGCCAATTTTTCTATTTCGACCCATCCCCACTTTCGATTCAGTTTCTTGTGTGTCTACTTTAACATCTATTGCCATATTCATGGATAAACTCCAATCCTCTTTATGCTTTGACTCTATATGGATATAGATCATCTACCTTCCAAGCAAATCGGTTGTTTTATATATTTTGTTGTTAACTTGGAAAGAATGGTCAAGGTTAGTTTAAGGAGCCACAGAGTCAATGTAGCTGTAGCGTCTGCCGTCACTTGTCAAGGCACTATTGGTTCCACTATTGAATGAGTGGCATCTCCTTAGCGTGGATTGACAGAGCCACCACTCTTCATGCTCATGGATTCATGTTTTAGGAAGTTATAGGAGGAGATGGGAAATTATCTTTATACTAAAAAAGGGAGAATCCGGAATCCTTTCTCGCTCAAAAGAGATTTTGGAATATGAATTTTGCTCTTTTTGTTCTTTTAATTTTCGGCAAGAGAGTTATTTTATTCCCCGCTTTCTAAATTTTTTACTATTTTTACCTTGCTAGAAATTTGCAGCGGTCAGTTTCTGCACATGAACGTGGATAAATGCTAAACTGTTGGCAAGTAATTGTATTTGTTTCGCTGTCAGTTATCGTCCCTTCATTTTGCTCTTTGAATTTCATCTTCTACTGTTCTTCTCAGATCGGAAGAGCGTCGTGTCTTTTTCTACTGACTGTCGTTTTGCTCTTCCGATCTAAGGTTTAGAATTTCAGGATTTGTGACTAAACAAGAAGGTGACAATGAGGAAAGGGAGATGAAGGTATGCTTCTTTGATTTGGGACCGAGGCAGAGCAAGATGGTGGATGGACAAACCTGACAAGCAACTCACAAACTGCAAACTCCCACATGGTTTCTATACTCATTGCGGCGTATCTTTGATCAAATCGGTATGTTCACTGATTTATAAGCATTTTAATTAATGGAGTCAAGGTTTTAGATAATGAGACAACAAATTACAGAACTTCTTCTTGCTTCTAAGTTCCCTGCGGTTCGTCCCATTTTCTCTCTCTTCTTCTTTCTCAAATTTTGGATCTTTCCATTCTGTCATCTCATTTTTTGCATCGAATACCTTTGATGACTTGACATACCATTCGTATGTAAATTGAACATGTAGGCCAGATGTATAGTTGTGAGATCCTGTTTACGGTAGAAAACTATAGAGAAAGATATATGGTTAACACATTATTAACCAAATCAGCTACTCGACCCCATAAAGTATGTCTTTCTGTTGTGTTTTATTTATTTAATTTTTTTTTTGGCATTCTTTTCATCATTTTGAGTTCTCACTTTCATGGTTCTTGATAAATGTCATTCAAAACAAGAAGGGATACTGAGCATCAGAAAAAGCATCTGGAGTAAGATGAAAATATAAAGAATAGAAATGAAATGATTTTCATCAAAGCCCAAGCTTTTTTGAAGAGTAAAGAAGAGTTCTCCGTGGTTGTACTGACATGATTTTGAACAAGAATCCCTTCATACTACTATGAATTAGATGGAAAGTTTGAAGCATCAATTGCTATAATGCATTTTGTTTTCTAATGTCCAAACAACAAGACGTCAGAGACTGGCTTTTTCTTTCGATATGTACAGTGCTATTGTCAATTTAGTGTCTGACTATGATTTATCCATGTAACTTCCAGATGAAAACCCTTTTTTTCTTAATTTATTTGACATTTAGTTTTAGTAAGGTAATAAGCTATGTGTTATTATTTGATTTAATTAGGCTAGCAATTTGGTCCAGTTAACTTTTTTTATTAGGAGTTTAAATTAATATTTTTTAATAGGTTAATATGTTTGATTAACGTTCTCTAAGTAAGCATAGCATTTTCGAGATACTTACACTGTTCGATTGACTTACATATTTTAGTTTGATTAACCTAGCATTTGTGGGCATTTAAATTAGAGTGATACTACAGATACAGATGAATGTACAAAAAGGCTTAGAAATATGGAATAAGATTATAGTTTTATCTATGTATTATCTCTTTCATTTTGCATGACAGAGGGTAAAATTGTAATTTCACACCTTTTCCGTAACAAAAATCAGATAGCTCAGATAATTCGTGGAGATGCCTCTTTTATATGGAATGCTGAGATGTGACAAATAGATTTAGAAATTTGCTTTAGGCAAGAAAATTTCTTTTTAGAAATGTTGGCCACTAAATTCTTTTAATAATGTGTATATATTACTTTTTCACCCCTACGTTCCAAGTGAAGAATAATTTCAAAAAATAGTAACTAGCAAGAAGTTCAATATATACCCGAAACAAATTACTTAATTATAAGGCCAATTTAGCAAATTATTACAACTACAAATTTGTAGTACTCCAATTCCTAATAACTTATATCACTACATGTATTACAACCTTGTCATTTATTGCCTTAACCCTTCATTCTTCCTACTTGAAAATCCATTATGTAAAGCCATTGACAAAAATAAATTATGTTGGATCTATACAAGACTGTTAATTAAAAATACAATGTGAGAATTTAATTTAATGATATTACACAAATTAAAACATGCATTATTTTTCACATCAATTGATATTTAAAGAATCAAAAATTTGTTATAGAGAATCATGCATGATATCAAACTTGTTCACTGTTGCGCATGAATACTCCTCTATTATGAATATATATATATATATATATATATATTTTATCCACCCAATAGTAACTCCTCGTCAAATTTCTCAAGTCATGGAAAAGCATGATTGTTCATTCTATAAACTCGCTTCCTTGAGCATCTTGCTTGAGTAAAACCAAGGCGCATCTACTTGGCGCTTGTACCTCAAATTCTCAGTTGAGTATCTGTAGACACCTTGAGAATATAAATCAATTCTAAGGATATAGCAAAAAACTGAAATAAGAGTATTGTTATAATTTCGCGGGTTCACTTAGAATTATTCACACAAAATGCTAAAGAATTAGTTACGAAAATTGTAAAGCATATGAGAAAATAAAAGGAAGTAGTGAAGAACACAAGGACTAGTTTGCTCCCTTGAAAGAGAGCTGGCAGTTCACCCAAACAAGTTTGGGCTACGTCTACCGGTGAGGTTTCGCCAACGCATGCCCCAATTCCACTAGAAACCGCTAAGGAACCTGTACACCAATCGACAAATTCCCTGATCAAAATAGGCAAAACCCTTGCAAACTAATTATAGAGAATCCTCACTAGACATTCTCTCGTGCACAAGGAAAGAATCAATTTCGCAGGTAGAGATTGAAAACAACCCACAAAGGGAACAATTGTCGCTTATTAGATAATAAACCCTAGAGAAAAAAAATCGAAGAGCAAAGAATACGAACAAATGAAAACTACAAGTCTCTTTTAAAAATAACCCTAAAAGATTATTTATACGCTTAATAATCGTTTGAGGTGAAGCACTAGAAATCAAGGCTCGATCCTTCAAATGGGCCACCATGGGTGGAAACCTAGTAATCGTCCAAAGTCTAAAAGGGCCAGCACAAGTTTTAGGTCACAGACTCAACAACTAAGTACCAAGTTTCACGTCCATAAAAAAAAAGAAATTTCACATCGATCATGGAATCTTAGAAACTAATGTGCAAGATTTTAGTTTCATTTACTTTTACCTGTGCAATGCAGAGGTGTTCATGGTTGTGGCTCAATTTGCTGTATGAATAAGTCCATATAGATTTTTCATGTACAACACCAGAAACATTCTAATTATTAATGTATATATTCTAATTATTAATGTATACATTAATTAAGCATTTCATTCTCCATGTGTTCATAAACATATATACGTATTTGGTAATCTAGTGGTTTCAGTTTAGATTTAGAATTGTTATAAATTTGCATCTTTCTCTATGTTAGATATGTAACGACTCATTTATTGAATATGGCAATTCCTGAACAACTTTGTAATTTCAAGCCACAATAGTTAGCTCATAATTTCTTTGATATGCTTTGTTTGAAGTCTAAAGTTGAAAGAGCAATCCCTCCAATTTACAACATTTTGTCCTATTTTTTCTTTGTTTGATGCACATAATTAGCAGTAAAATGTCTTTTAGTTGTTTCTCGTAATTGTTCATGATAACCACTTACGTAATATATGTTCACTATTCATATAAAATCTCTTGAATAAATCTTCGTACTTAATCTTCTTTTCAGTAAAATGTGAAATGGGAGTTTGGGCGCCCCATTATTGGGAATTGACTCAAAATAATTAATTGTGAGAGACGAGGGGCTCGTGAAATAAATTGTGGTTGACTTTGGGTGCAAGAAAAGAAAAAGAAAAATAAGGAAACAAGTCTAAGCAAGGATTGTTGGTTATATATATGTGCATCCGATGGGCAATTAGAGATACGCGAAGAGAGTTCCGTGAATTAGAGAAATTGAGATAGCGCAGTCCGGAGCCTAGGTCACGGCAGAGAGGGAAAGAAAAGTGCACCTTTGTTTGAGTGTTGTCTTTCTTTTAGAGAGAGAAAGGTCACGTCCCAGTGAAAGCTTTGGCAGCAAATTGTTCTTTTATTTAAGAGAGAGATAGTAAGACTAGAGAGAAGTTATGCACGCGGGTTGTGCGGTGTACTTTGAGCGCTTTAATTTTGTGTAGGAAGAGAGTGATAGGATAAAGAAAATTTATGGTTATAAGGAATTTCTTTATCAATAAAGGGTCTCTTCCTGTGGTTGTCGGTGGTTTACCGAACCACGTTAAATTTGTGTTTTTCTCTTTTATACTTGTTTTTGTTATTTGTTTCTGCTGCGTTGTTAATTGAATTAGAAAGGGGAAAACTAGTATATTTTCCAACAGTGGTATCAGAGACAGGTTCAAACTCCGGGATCAGATTGGCGACGATGGCTGTGCCTAAGTTTTAGGTGGAGTTGTTCGATGGCAGAAACAACTTCAATATTTGGCGTGATACTATTGAAGATCTTCTCGTACAACAAGGACTTTACAAGGCATTGAAGGATAAGCGGCCAGATGATATGGAATATTCTAACTGGGAAGAGCTGCAGGCAAAGACAGTTAGTACCATCAGATTGGCTCTTGCTCCTGAGGTAAAGTATAGTGTTTTAAACGAGAAGTCACCTTCAAAATTATGAAATACATTGGAAGAGCTGTATATGTCGAAATCCCTAACTAACAGATTGTACCTGAAGAAGCAGTTATATGAGTTGAAGATGGATGATGGAATGGATGTTAGGGATCACTTGAATAAATTCAATAAGTGTATCGTAAACTTATTCAATGTTGATGTGAAGATTGAGGATGAAGATAAGGCGATAATTCTACTATCTTCCTAGCCTAGGTCATATAAGACGTTGATGACCACGCTACTAGTTGGTAAATTTACATTGATAGTGAATGAGGTTTTGACTGCTTTGTTAGAGAAGTCAACATGAAGAAGCCAACTGAAGTTGAAGACAGTAATAGAATCCTTATGGTATCTTTTGAGGAAAGTCATGGCAGAGGTAAATCGCGAGGAAGAAATCATGGTCAAAGGGTCGTTCTCGTTCTCAATCTCGACCAAGGGAGGATGTGGAGACTATTACTGCCACAAGAAGGGTCACATTAGAAGATATTGTGACAAGTTGACAAAGCATCTGGAAACGAAGAGAAAGGGTAAAGAGGCTTCAGTGACTGAAGATTCTTTGAATATGGTGCAGCATGACTTTTACAGTGATGTTGCATGCGTAGCTAATTATGAGAGTCCACGTAATGCTTGCTTTCTGGATTGTGCATGCTTTTATCATGTGCCCGAATAGAGAATGGTTTGAAGATTATCAACCATATGAAGAGCGTCATGTTTATGGGATTGATGATCAGAAGCATGAAGTTAAGGGATCGGGTACTATGAAAGTGAAGATATTTGATGGTGCAGTCAAAAGATTGATAGGTGTTCTACATGTCCCAGGATTGAGGAAAAGTTTGATATCGCAAGGAGTACTAGACACTTTGGTTTATGACTATACTGCACGAGCTGGTATGCTGACTATGAAGAAGAACTTAGTGGTAATCTATATAAGCTAGTAGGGAAGACAGTGTCAGGTGGAGCTGTCAGATTGGAGCTGCACCAAGGGGAGTCTTCTACTATTGGTAGAGATTATGGTAGAGCCAAGAAGGGGTCTGTGGCAAATGATATGAAGAATGAAGAATGTATTTCAAAGATGTCAAAGCGAAAGGTCAGGTTCAATAAGTCTTTGAATACAGTTCATATTTACTGAATATGAGGTTACAGTGGCACCTACCAGTAAAGTGGTGTGAAAGATAGTTGCTGCAAAAGACGTGCTGTGATGTGGAGATTTTTTGAGTCAAGGTGGAGATGTTGGGAATTGACTCAAAATAATAGATCGGAA
>CAVNYN010241420.1:0-10262 GCA_963692815.1 Nyctanthes arbor-tristis | reverse complement strand
GAAAGATAGTTGCTGCAAAAGACGTGCTGTGCTTGGAGATTTTTTGAGTCAAGGTGGAGATGTTGGGAATTGACTCAAAATAATTAATTGTGAAAGAAGAGGGGCTCGTGGAAGAATAGAAAAAGAAAAATAAGGAAACAAGTCCTAATTTAATTAGAACTAAGCAAGGATTGTTGGTTATATATATGTGCATCCGATGGGCAATTAGAGATACGCCAAGAGAGTGCCGTGAATTAGAGAAATTGAGATAGCGCAGTCCGGAGCCCAGGTCAAGGCAGAGAGGGAAAGAAAAGTGCACATTTGTTTGAGTGTTGTCTTGCTTTTAGAGAGAAAAAGGTCACATCCTAGTAAATGCTTTGGCAGCAAATTGTTCTTTTGTTTTAGATAGAGAGAGTAAGACTAGAGAGAACTTATGCGCTTTGAGCGCTTTAATTTTGTGTAGGAAGAGAGTGGTAGGATAAAGAAAATTTGTGGTTATAAGGAATTTCTTTATCAATAAAGGGTATCTTCTTGTGGTTGTCGGTGGTTTACCGACCCACGTTAAATTTGTGTTTCTCTCTTTTGTGCTTGTTTTTGTTATTTATTTCCGCTGCATTGTTAATTGAATTGGAAAGGGGAAAACTGGTATATTTCCCAACACTCATTTGCCACATGCTGTCAAAAACAATTCAATTGCGAAATATAGAAATGATTACATATTCTTGGAAGCTTAGATCAGATATTAAATCCATGCAGGTTCTATTTGGTAGCTTCATTATGATATCTTTCCATCTAGATGGCATTGACATAGAATTGTTTATGTTTCATGTTTAAATAAAAGATTCCCATAAACAATATAATTATTTTTTACCTTCAAAGTAGAAGGTAAATGAAACCTAGTCCAAAATACAATTTTGTTTTTGTTTTCAATTCATTTAGGGTTTAAACAAACTTAACATGTAATTTTTCTGTCTTGCTCTCGAGCAAGTTTCTCTCTCTTCTCTTTTGACAAGCCTTAATTTTATTCTATCTCAATAGTGTCATCCGTTCTTTCATTGTATCAGTATGTCTATTGAATTGACATGTGCCAACTTGACATTAGATGATGAGGAAGAAGGGTTAGATATAGGTGGAGATTAACCTAAACCGATAAAAGAAGAACTCCAGTATTATTTAATCAGTACTCCCCTAACTGTTAAAGTGATCAACATCAACACCATGAAACATACTATTGCTACCCTATGGTGTTTAGTTGAAGGTGTTTCAATCAAGGATCTAGTGGGTTCTTTGCTCTTCCGATCTCAGTTTTCCTATCCTATAGACATGAATCGTATGCTTGATAGTGGCCGTTAGACATGTGATCAGCACCTTTTGATTCTCAAGATTCTAGAGGAGAATGAAAATTTGATGAAAGTAGAGCTAAATCCTGTCTCCTTTTGGACCCAAGTTTATGATCTCTTGGCGGGTTTCATGTCTGAGTAGATGGCAAAATATATTGACGATTATTTAGGATTTTTTTTAACCTCTGACTCTTTGAACTTTACTGGAACATGGCAGAGATACTTGAGATTTCGGGTGCTAATTGATATTCGGGAACCATTAAAGAGGAAAATGAAGATTAGAAAAATCTAGTGCTTGGTTATAGGTCTCCTTTAAGTATGAATGTCTTCCCACATTTTTCTTCGTAGTAAGATAGGGCACTCCAAGAGGTTCAATGAAATGCTTTTCCCCAATCCAATGGGTGTAGTTGAGAAACCATATAGTGCATGGACGTGGGCTCCTTGTCATCATGAAACGTACTCTTACTGCCTATGGCGTCTGATTAAGGGTGTTTCAATCAAGGACCTTGATGGAAGATTATAGCAATTTGAATTCTTTGCCAGGGATCACTATTCTCGACTCAAAGTGGAGATGTTTAGATGATGGAGAGTCAATGGATTCTGAGAATGGGTCAGCTCAAAATTCTTTTGATGGTTCAAAAAACAAGTTAGAGGTGAGACCTGCTATGCGGGCAACCGAACCCCATGAGTATGCTAAGTTGGAACTTCCTTAGGTCTGTGAACCCACATTCAATTTAAGTTTTAATGGACTTGGTTAATGAAAAGTGGCTAGACTTTATATTCCTAATGGAAACTCTTGGGGCTAAGCCTCACATGGAGTTTATAATATACCAGGCTGCCTATGAAGGATTCCTAGTTGCAGATGCCAAAGTTTATAGAGATGGATCAGCGTTACTTTGGAAGAAGCAAAATATGACCACGCTTATTGGTTTCTCTCGCAATCATGTCGATGAAGAGGTATCAATAAAAGTCTAACTAGCTTGGAGAATTATTGGGTTTTACGTATTCCCTGAATGTGTTTGACATTGTGATAGCTGGAACTTGATATACACTCTTTTATCTTCATCTACTTTCTTTTGGCGTTGTTTACAAGGCTTCAATGACACCCTTCATCACTGTGAGAAGATAGGTAGAACGAGCTGCTCATCATGGCTCATTAATGGATCTTAGAATGCTTTAGAAAAGTACAATCTCTCTGACATGGATATAATGGGACATCAATACACTTGGTATCGTCTGTGTATTTCTCCGAGTAGCAGCCAACATGGACTCGATTACCACTTTTTTTTGGCTACCACCTGTGAAACTTAGGGTATTTCTCTACAGACTGTGCTCTTTTTTTCTGCAATTGGTTGAGATTAAATCTCATAACAAAAGCAATAATTTTAGATTTGAGGACTTTTGGTTAGGGGCGGCTGACTGTAAAGATGTTATCCATTCGAGTTGGTGTCATAATGCTAATCTATCTTTTCAGTAAATGATTCATTTTTCAGTAGCGACATACTTTGCTCAAGCCACAAATTCAAAGGCAAGTTTTATACTACTCTAAGTCAGTAAAGGGCGGATCCAACCCACCTAGCCAATGGGCTGGAGTCCATTTATTTTTTTTTGGGCGAAAAAGAAGTAAATTTCGGCTCAAGACCAGCCATCTAATTTTTTTTTTTTTGGGGAAAAAGACAAATTTTGGCCCAAGCATGTAAAGACGTAAATTCCAGCCCAATATGTGAATTAAATCAAATTGAGCTCGATTTCAATACGTAAATTATAGACTATTCAAATTCTTACATACAGTTCAACTTCTTAGTTCTTACAATTGCTTGACAAGAATTCAAATTGGGCATAAAAAGATGGCTCTAACTCTTCAACTATCAACTTCTTACTTGTTCTACAAGTTTGCTTGACAATATGGAGATTTTTTCTCCTTTTTTTTTTTAAATACTTACTTGGAATTTATGATTCTATTTTCTATGTAATGATTTGTGTTTGATTGTTTAGATAGTTAAATTGAAATATGAATTTTATATTGTTTCAGCTACATGATAAGTTTATGAATCAGGGCTTTACGTTTAATTTTCTATGGAAAGAGTATATTTTCATGACATCCCTTCACAATAAAATAGAGAATGACTCACTAGCAAATATCATGGTTATCTACATTGAGGGGAGATTGCTCATACTCTTGATATAGACCTACTTATTGACAAATTTGATCTTTTGGTGAATCGTAGAATTCGACTAAAGTAATATATGTAAGATTTTCATGTTTCACGTCTTTGATAATGTCTTGTTCTTTGTCTTTTCTTAGTGAATAGATTTATATATTGATATAAAGTTTGCTAAATTTCCATTATTGTCCTATTTTTTTTTCTTGTATGCGCAAAACCAACCGTAAGGGGAAAAAATTTAACGCCCCCAACCTAATAAATCCTAGATCCGCCCATGAAGTCAGTGTATAGAAAGGATGTTGTGTTTAAGTGGAAAGAGCGAAGTTCAATCTAGACAACTCTTTAGGTAAGCACAAGCCACACTTATTGTGAAACTCTTTGGCAAAAAGGAATATTTTGGAAGTAACGTTCAAAGAAATTTTAGTTAAATGAAGGAGACATCAACCCAAAATACTTCTATGCTGTTTGTTTTATACGAAAGAGGAAGAATTGTATTGACAAGCTGAAAGATTCATAGAGGGTCTGACTCACAAAGAATATTGAGATGTATGATTTAATTCTAGATTATTTTTTAGCACCTTTTCACTACATCTAGAGGTTATAATTCTTCTAATTTGATGCTTTCTCATGTGAATTCTTGTAATGATATTTTTTCTGGCTTCCTTTGATGAATCTAAGGTGAGGAAAGCATTATTTAGTATGCACCTGGATAAAGCCCATGGTTCCGACGGAACGAATCCTACTTTTTTCCATAGTACTTGGGATGCCATGATATCACTACTTTTTGTATGGATATTTTCTCAAGTCGCAGGCTCCCTAAGGGGCTCTATAATACCTCCATAGTTCTACCAAAAAATCTTCTGTTTAAACTATAGGGGACCTATCTCATTATATAATGTACTTTACGAAGTGATGGCCAAGGTTCTTGCCAATCCGCTTAAAATTGTTCTCCTTGATATCATTTAAAAATCTCAAGGAGCTTTCGCTAGGGGAAGAAGGATCGCGGATAACATAGAATTAGCTTTTGAGGCTATGCATTACTTAAAAAAAAAGGCAAGGGAAAGAAGGCACAATTGCTCTGAAGATTGACATTAGTAAAGCCTTTGATCTTACCTTCTTGAATGGGGATTTCTCACTTAATTGACGCTTCACATGGGGTTTCATCAAAGATAGGTTGATCTGACATTCTTATGTATACTATGAGTCTGTTAGCATATCTTGCTCAACAGAAAGGACCTTGGTCTCATTATTCGAGATAGAGGTCTAAGACATGGATGCCCCTTATTCCTTTACCATTCTACAATGGTTATCTTATGTGCCAAAGCCATTCTACAATGCTTAAAAAATTAGAGAACTGAGGAGTTATTCATGGTTTTCGTGTTGCTAGAGATGCTTTCGTGATCTCTCACCTTTTTTTTGGGGATGAAAATGTTCTTTTTTTAGAGCTTGACTAGGAATATGAATTAATCAAAAGAATTCTGGAAGAATATAAAAGGAATTTTGGCCAGACCGTTAATATTTAGAAATCCTTAGTCATTTTCAGTTCTAATGTGCAAGAAGACAAAGAATCCATATTTGGACTATTTTGGGAATTGAGTATGGTGATGGCAATGACAAATACATGGCACTTCCACTGCTTGTTGGAAGAAAAAAGAAAGAAATTTTCAATTTCATCAAATAGAGAGTTTGGCGACGTCTACAAGGCTGGAAAGAGAAGTTTTTTTCGAAAAGCGGTAAAAAGATTTTCATTAAGACAGTTTCCCAACTACGCTATGAGTGTTTTCCTAATTCCCCTTGATCTTTGTGTAGAGCTTGAGCGTATGATGAACTCATTTTGGTTAGGGGGATAAAAAGGACAACTCTTGTGGCATATCGTGGATGTGCGAGGAAGGAATATACATTCCCAAGAATCGTGGGGCGTACGGGTTTCAAGCTTCTTCATGAATTTAATATAGCTTTGCTTGTTAAGCAAGCATGGAAACTTGTTAATAAGTCTGGGTATCTATTGTCCAAAGTAATTAAAGCTAGATATTTCCCTCATATGTCTTTCTTTGATGCTAGATTCGGTCACAATCCAAGTGCATTTAGTTTAGTGTCTTTACAGTTCAACACGTGATCTCATATGGTGGTAGATTTAGAGTTGGAAGCGACAACTCCATTCGCGTTCTGTCAAATCGGTGGTCACCTGATTCACCTATGGATTTGTTACCTCAAACTAGATTCCATGACGGAAGCATATCACTATCTATTAGTTAATGAAGCTAGAAGAACTAGAGTTCGACTGGGGAAGTTATAAAAGATTTCTTTAATGATCGTGACTATAAGCTTATCATGAAAATTCCTTTGATTTTGAGTATCCCATTGACTATATCTTTTGGAACTTAGAAGGGAAAGGACACTGCTCAGTTAAAAGTGGTTATAAATTGGCTTGTCAAATCAATAACACCAATATTCTTCCCCCAGACGATAAATTTTGGAAAATTATATGGAATCCTAGAGTTCCAACAAAGCTTAAAAAATTTATTTGGATAGCTATTTCTAACATTTTGCCCACTGCTAATTTGCTTATCTAGGAAGATCAATGTCAACTCTTAAGGCTCATTTTGTGCTAAGGAGGCCTAATCTACATTTTATTACCTTATTGCTTGTGATTTTGCAACCAAAGTTTGGAGGGCTATTGGTATTGCTATTGATAGAGGTCTATCTAATAACCTATGTGAATGACTTGAAATGATCCTTGGTCAAGTAGAGAAAGAGAAGGCTAAATTAATTGCTATGATATACTGGGCATTATGGTACAATAGGAATGAGGTTCTGTGGAATGCCAAATCACTTATGATCAATAAGATGATCCACTTAACTAAGAATTATATTCAGCAATGTAGAGAAGCCCAGAACCCACCATCCTCATTGAGCATTCCAAACCCGGAGTAGTAGAGTGAATCTCAGAAATGGAAGAAGCTTAACTTGGGTTCACAGAAAATCAATGTAGATGCTACCTTGTTTCAGAACCAGTAGCATGTAGACTTGAGCCTTGTAGTTAGAGATATCACCATGTTGGCTTTGTTGCTGCAAAAATTTAAGTCTAGAATGGAAGCTTTGATGCCGATCTCTGAGGTTCTCGGAGTTCATCAGACTCTTCTCTAGAGCAAGAAGGAGAATTTATCCAACACGGTTATCGAAATGGATGCTCTCTTTGTATATAAGGTTCTCAAGACAATGCTATTGATTTTTCCCCGTTTAGTCTTATTATTGATGATTGTCATATATTAATTTATAAATGTAGTAATGTGACACTTTCCTGTTGCCAGAGGTCAGCGAACCATACTATTTCATAGACTTGTCGGCGCAGCTAGTTCCTTGTCTGACTCTATGAAGTAGCATGAGAGGCCATCGACCTTCATTTATGTTGTACTCTAGACTAATGCAATTTACGAATAAGCATTCCCCCCTCTCCCTCAAAAAAAAAAAAAAAAAAAAATTCTTGCCACAAGTCAATTAAACCAAAGCCCTAAACTTTGAAATTAACCCAAGTTCCATTAACACACAGATTACCTAAACAGACTTTCACGTTTTTTTTTACAATCGAGTGAACTGCTTTCATGAGAGGAACTTGTTTTAGGCGCTTTTATATGTAACGCCCCGGAATCTAAATACCCGAGATGTTAATAAATTTTCTCTCTCCTAATCAAATCTAGAATATAAAGCAGAAAATATCTTGATTCAATAGTAATAATATAAAAGATAATTTGTTAGTGATAAGTCAAATTATTTCACACGACCTCAAAAGTTTTCAAGTACTTAAACAAAGTTCAAATCATTAAAAATAAAGCTAGTTTAATTTATTTTGAAAACCACCATTACTCAAGGCGTCTCCTCCGACTCCAAATCTGCATAATATTAATTTTGAAAAGGGTGAATATTTCATAGAAATACTCAGTAGACTCAGCGCAATATTAACCAATATACGCTACAAATATACACATAAAAATGCAATCCACATCTCATAAGTCTTAAATAGTCTTTACTCGAAAACAAGTATCGTATGGTAAATGCAGGTTCCTGACTCTCCTCTCATACCCTAACGCATATAAATACTAATGCACATAGAAACATCATAGCATGCATGCAAAGTCTATACATAGCGGTAAAGCATATGAAAAAGTCTCGTTTCATCTCAAGCATAAAACAATTAAGCTCATGCAAATGATATATAAGAACATAAATCACACGTTAATATGCACATTCATAGAACAACCAATTAATATTAGCGCTATTTTTGGAAAATATCTTTAGAAAAGAGTCTACCTCAAGTTTCACCGAGTCGAGCTAATGGGCAAAAAGTCTACTCACTTTGTCCTTCACTCCCCATGTATAAAGGGAACAAAATTTAAATTGGCATTTATTTGAGGAATGAGTTATTTTATAATAGTGGGCAAAAAGTCTACTCACTTTGTTCTTCACTCCCCGTCTATAAAAGGAACAAAATTTAAATTAGCATTTATTTGAGGAATGAGTTATTTTATAATAGGAACTATTTTTCAAACTAAGTTATAGTAAAATAACTATATTAAATGTTTAAGGGTGTAGTGCTTAATATAGCTAACACCCAAAAGTTATGGAAACTAGGAAATCAAGGATTAATCAAAATTTAGGTGTAAAAATAATGAATTTATTTAAACTAATTTAGAAGTCCCTAAAAAATTCAATAATCCAAAAGTTAGACTTTAAATGACTAAAGTCATTAAATCTCATATTTAATGGAAAGTATAGCTTTAATAAAAATAAACATAAACTAATTTAAGGGTTTAAGTAAACAAAGTTTAAACATAAACTAGAATTAAAATCTTATAAACTTTAAAAACTAATTTGGAAGAATCCTAAAATAGGAGACTAAATTAATTGAAAATAAAAGTTTATAGACTAAAATAAGCAAAATGTAAGTTTTTGAGCCCATCTGAAAGGAATTAGAATTTCGAGGGCAAAGGTAACCCCAAATCGAAACTTTTATGCTTACTTAAATGAAAACAGAAAAGTTAGGGCTTAAATAATCAATTTAAAACCTTGGGGGAGCTGAAGTTATAAATATACCAGAGTCTTATATTTACCCCCTCAACCCCCCATTTCATTCGAAACCAAAGCAGAAAAATGGAAGAGGGGTGCTGAATTTTTTGACGTCATCACAGGCGAGGCCGCGCTGGAACACATTGCCCGCGACAACAGCGACCGCAAGGGGCGATTTTGGGCTCAAGCATGGCTGATCCGAGCTGAAAACAGGGTAGTTTGGTCAAGAACTCGCCCCAAAATCCGAAAAATTATTGATTTTTATTGCCTAAAAATGAAAGTAAATGTCATAGTAAAGCCGCTTTTGTATAAGCTTGTAGATAAGTTTTGAAAAGTAAGAGTTCGAATACAAATCGAACTCTTCAATTTACTAAAGGATAAAGCTTATCCTTAAGAGTTCAAAACCGAATCGAACAATCCTATTGACTAAGTCAAAGGCGGTGTAAGATTACTTAATGGTTAAAACTTGGACTTGACAACTAAGCATGAGTTGTAAAGGAATAAGAAGAATTTAAGTTGAACTTGAAGACCGCATAGCTAGCGACAACCAAGCACGAGTTGTCCACGAGTTGTCTGTGACGGTTTAATTTTCTTAGGGATTAAGAAATGAACTCTATAAATAGGGCAAGAGTTCATAAGCTTTCATAGCCTATTCCTAGAGAAGAGAAAGAGGAGTTTTAGATAGAAAAAAGAGAGGTTTCTCCTAAAGGTGTATTCTGGTTTTTCCTTCCTAGAATAGAGTTGTTTTCTCCTACAATAAGAGAGAAATAATCCATTGTGTTCTCCTTTTATGTAGAGAGAAGGTGTTCTAATCCTTTTGCAAGTATTGAAATTATTCTACAAGTTTGCCCCTTTTTATTGTTCATCTATTTTTTCTTAGTTTCTTCATTTCAACTTTAGTTGCAAAGTTTGCTAGTTCTACAACTTCCTCCACAAAAGGTAGCATCGGAATCTAAATCGATCCTAAAAAGTGGTATCAGAGCTCTAGGTTCATTATTAATTCCGTGCTATAGTGAGGTTTAGTTAGTAGTAAAGAAGCAACAAATATCCTTAAAGACTAAATAGTCTGAGAGAACATTATTGGTTAGGTTGATGATGAGCTGATCATATGAATCTGGTAGGCTTTGAAGTAGAAGTTTTGCACGCTCATTTACATCTATTTTGTAACCCAACTTTGAGAGGTTAGAAAATAGTGTATTCATTGTGTTGATGTGATTCGTCATTGAAGTGGATTCCACCATACGAAGAGTGTAGAGTCTTCTCTTTAAGAAGATTTTATTGTGTATTGACTTGGCCTCATATAACTTCGTTAAGGTCTCCCAAATCTCCTTTGCAGATTGTTTCTCTTCTACACTGGACAAAACTTCATCAGAAAGGCCTAGATGTAGATTTGCCAGAAATAAGGATGTTTTGAAGCTAGTTCATTCTAATGTTTGGCATGCACCGGTTACATCCCTCGGAGGTGCAAGATACTTTGTATCTTTTATAGATGATTATTCGAGGAGATGTTGGGTGTATCCAATCAAGAAGAAGACAGATGTGTTTTCAGTTTTCAAAATCTTCAAAGCGCAAGTTGAACTTGAATCCGGCAAAAGGATCAAGTGTCTGAGGTCAGATAATGGAGGTGAATATACTAGCAATGAGTTTGAAGCATTTTGCAAACAAGAAGGCATCAAAAGACAGTTCACAGTTGCATATACTCCTCAACATAATG
>CAVNYN010241410.1:0-15193 GCA_963692815.1 Nyctanthes arbor-tristis | reverse complement strand
AAAACGCGAAAGTAATCTTTTCCGACCAGAAAAGACACGTTAGAGCAACGTGCCATTCATAGAACGCGTTCCCACATTTTCATTATTTTCTTTTCCACCCAAAAACGTTTTCCCTCTATTATTTTTCATTATTATTATTTTTTTTAAGGGAACTATTGTTTTTCATTATTAGTTTTCCCTCAATAGTTCTTTCTTCATTGAAAAGGAGAATGATCAATTGTTTACAGTAAACCGGCATTAAATCTATTGTCGGACCTATTTAAGTATGTGGTACTACTCTACGAATAGTAGACACATTAAATTATGTCTATTTGTCAAGGGACGAGTTTTTTATTAATGAAGAATTTCCGTTCAAAAAAAAAAAAAAAATGTCTGTCGTGGACAGGTGAAAAAAAAATGTCTATCATGGATAAGGGGAACCAAAAAAAATAAAAATTATTATCAACTGAGGAATTTTAGAATGTCGATAGTCAGCACTTTTCACATATTTGAATAAAATATAAATAAAATATTTACTAAATAGACATGGGATCCATGCCAATGTAATTACCATTAGGAAAACACTACTTAATTAGCATTAGGAAAACACTACTTGTAAAAAAAAAAAAAATTCCTTTTGATAATCTTGTGACGGAGAAAAATAATGTGGAGATAAGATAATGAAATTGTTGTGTTTTGTCAAAAATTTTGTCAATTATATCTGACAAATAGCAAGAGTACTCTTAAAAGTGATATGCCATGTTACAAAATATAATCTAGTCACGTGTCAGTTTTGTTAAAGTTTTTGTATGTCTTGTTATTCAAATAGCACAACTCTTGTGGAAATTGCCCAACAATTAATCTATTTGAACACATAGTCAAAAACAACAACTAAGAAAAAAGGGGTTCAAATTACACCAAAATGACTTTGAACCCTCTTGAATTGTGTAAGTGTAATAATAAGGTAATTTGAACACATTTTGTCATAACTTTTATTCACCTTTATATATGTCCAAATAGCGTATTTCATACTAAGATTCATTTGGTTTAATGGTATCTGAGGTGGTTCCATAGCATTTATCACGGTTCAATTTCTCTCCTATACAATTCCTCTATATAATATTTAAAAAATAAAGTAATTTATTGCCCAGTATGGGCTTTTGAATATTCCTCTACTAATTAATAGATACATATATATATATATATGTAATTTAAATTAATTTATTGAAATTTAAATTATTTTATTTCTTCATGTTAAGTTCATTTAATAACCTCGCAAAATACATATACACATTGATGATCTATGAGTTTATAATCAATTAATATAAAATATATGTTATGTTAATAACTTAACATATTATACTAAGATCTATCTACATTAAATTTTAATGAAAAGAGAACTTGAATTACACATATTTGAGAAACACGTATATTTTTGCATTATCGTCTCTAGAATCATGTTAAAACAATTTTTAGTACTATTGATTTTTAGCAATAGTACTTGGAGATACTTTTTCTTGCATGTTCTACACCATTTATAGTTTCAAATCTACGTGACGTGCATTCATAGACTCACATGAGACGGTCCAGAAAATGCTAGAAAATTTTTGTTTACACGATTTCTCCATTCTTTAAATGATAATAAGTTCACCACCGACAATCCCTTTGAGACTTGAGAGTAAAGTATAACAATACAAAAATAGAAGGTAGGTGACCAATTACATCAATTACTTTAAAAAGTTATATGTGTGTGAATTTATTAAGCGCGGGCGCGCGCGCACACACACACACATATATATATATATATGATATTAAGCAATAGCGACGTGACACATATTAATTTATTGATATACAAGTAACTACATCGTAGGTCAACTAAGAAGAAGGTGGAAAAGAAATACTTGAGGGCTGCTAGTATAATTTGAAGCTAGAAATTAGGACTAACCATTTTAGGTAGGCAGAAGTCAAAGTACTTTATACAGGATTAATTCAAGAACCCCCCTTTTTAAAACCTTTTTCATCCATCATGTATCTTTTTGTGTCATCATTTGAATTCCTTTCAATTGGATTTGATGGAATTTCTCTTAGATACACCATAATTTAGACTTTAATATAAATTTCCATCACCTCTTGTAAAGAAATCATATTTACTTTTAAAGAAAAAGTTATAAAGTCGAAGAACATGCATCGAATATTATTCCATCTTTGCAATAGGGTTAGTGAGAGATGAGTAAACCAATTAAGTTTAATGCGTATGCAATGTGATCATTATCTAGAAGTTCTAAAGTTATCATTATTATGGACAGATATATTTCGACACTATAGCCATTCATGTTGTGAAAACAAAAAGATTTTTGAACGATTTCCAGATTTAACTAAACACATTTAAGTGTCTTGGGAATATATGTTTATCCGTTATAATTCCTCTATTTTTCCTTTCAAATGGCTTATCTTAGTCCATCCATTATACTTTCTATTTGCTTAATTAGTTTGTCCCTATCGTTGTATTCATCTATTATCCTTTCCAATTGCTTAATTTAGTTCATAATTATCAACTCTAACTTTAATTACGTACGCATCACAGACTAAAGATTAATGTTCTTAATTAATCCCTTCTAACAGCTAATAGATAAAGATAATACTAATAAGTACTACCTGATGATTCTTCTAAATCCAATAACTTGATACATTGAAATTACACCTTTATTTGACTGACAACTCGGGAGTTCTTGGGGGAATGAATTTCCAATTTTTTATTACTTAAGGATTGATTTGTACTACATTCAATATTAAAATCAAAAGATTAATGTTGTCTATTACCACCCTTGATCATCCCTATAATTTAAATGATAATAATGGAGTCCTTAACTATTTTTGGTCATTTGTATATTTTTATGATCATTAATTGTGAATTATTAGTTCCACTACTACTTAATGAGTAATTATTGGTGAAACATTACCCAAATTGGAAACGAATTTTAATTTATTATTATTTTTTTTTTGGATATTACCAGGGGATTGTAGGGGAGGGGAATCGATGATTAAGGAGTCTTATCTATTTCCTGATAAAGAGTCTTATCGCTTACGTAGTGGAATCTAACAAAAGTAGCTCTTATCGCTCACGTAGTGGCATCTAACAAAAACAGCCCTTATCGCTCACGTAGTGGAATCTAACAAAGCAGCCCCATTAGATTTCCTCCACGTAAGCGATATATCTCCTTATCAGAGTATTATCTATCTCCTTAGTAAGTTTCGGGGAATCGAACCCTGGTGGAGAGTATGAAAAATCAATTCAGATGCCATCAAACCATATATGTCTTGACGAAACAAATTGTAATTTATTAAATCTTGTTCATAGTGTGTGTACATATGTATATATATATATATATATATATGACGTATTAAATTTGCGTTCTCAAATTGGATAGTGAGAGTTGAAAAGGATTATGACAAGTCACGAGCTAAAATTGTTACAATTAATAATGAACTTAAATCTAAAGAATTAGTAATACGCAATTACTTGAAACTTTGCGTATGCAGGATCATAAAATCTAAGTTGAGTTTAAGTCGTACAAGTAGTGTGATCGATATTGTTTAAGAAGTCTTTTCTTTCTACCTGACACTCAACATAACACTTTATGCTTAATTTCCCTTTTACACCAAACAAATGGTGTTAAAAAAAATGTCAAAATTTGTTGGCTTTAAAAAGACCTACAGAAACTAGGTTCATGAATGGTCTGCTAACTCTAAAAGAAAAGAAAGAAAGAAAGAAAGAAGGAAAAAGGAACAGCAAAAAGTGTTGATGATTTATAATTCTTTAATGTATTTTTCTGTTGAAAAGATTAATCTAATTAATAATAACCTTAAATTTTGGAAATTTTGTTTAATTAATTACTGTTCTCCTTGCTGCTGTAATTGATTAATGATTACTTAATTGAAAAGTTAAGTTGAACTAATTAATTAATCATGGGATCAGTTTTGTTCAATTGTCAACTGGTTCCACGAATCTTGGTGAATGGCCGGTTGAAGGAGTAAAGGGAGAATTGACTCGTTAAGAGGTTGAATTGAATTCCAGCATACGAAGAAATTTATTTTTTCGGTCTTATATTTTCAGATCACTTTTATTCATATTTTGATCAATTGATCTCAAATCTCAAATAGTGAACTGACACATTCGTTGTTGTTTGTGTAGCAACTGAATAAGCTAATAAGAACATGACACGTTATTTGATCTTCCTTTTAATCTTGTTCAATTACAGAATAATCAGATATCTATACACAAGTGAGTAAGAACTACAAAAGCAGTGAACGGTGGGCTTTTTTTGTTAAAAGTACTACCCTCTTTTCTTAGTGGAAACTGATCTCAAATCTCAACTAGTCAATTGACATATTATTTTTATGCTTGTGTATTGTATTGAACAAGTTGAATAGAACAAGAATGTAGATACACATTCTTCTATATTTTTCAATTTGTAGAGATACATATATATATATATATATGACTTATTCAATATTACGTAAAGATCTTATTCAATATTACGTACTAAATATATTATGGTCTTGGTCGAGAAGACAAGAACCATTTAAATTAAATTCATTCCAAGATTGGCTTTGAATGCCAAACACGTTACATTGGATAGGCACGTGGCTCGAATAGAGCCATATCCGTCATTCATATTTCAGTTGCAAATCCAACATGATAGTGAAATGCCACAGCCGAGTATTATGTGTCTTATCTTCCAACATGATTTTTTTATTGCCATTTCTAACCTAAAATTTTAAATTCGAGCAATTTCTTCATTAAAATGTTCCAATTATTTACATTATCTTAGCAAATAATTTACAACTAAAAACTTCACGACTTGCCAAGACCACGTATATAAGTAGATTTCCCAAACTTTAATTAAGGGTTCAATTTGCCTTTTTTGTATTATTCTAGTAATGCTCCCAAAAAAATCACAACTTTAAAATATTCTAGAACCCCAAGTTTTGATTTATTTTCTTTCTCATAACTGTTCTCAAATTTATCTTAACAAATATCTATATTTATAATGTTGCGATAATTTTAGAAGTGGACGGAAAAAATTGATAAATGAAATGAATCCAAAAAAGGTGGACACGAAAAGTTGAGTCCCTGCGTTAACTTATAAAGGTGAAATGAATTTAGGCAACTGAAAAATGAAAACATCTGGAAAATGTGAAGTTTTTTTCACATGTTAAGGGAAAACAAAAATGAAAAAAGGGGGAAAAAGGAAAAAGGAAAAAAAAAAAAGAGAGAGAAAATCTGATGGTCGGAAAATGGGCTGCTGGGGTCCGTAATTGAGAATCTCTTGTATTGTTTAGTAGTCAACACACCACTTTAACCGTTGTTGAAATTCATGACCCTGAAATAAGCTGTCAAAAAATAGTACTAGTATAAATCTACTAATTCATTCAAGAATGACTGACTGCTACTATGTATGAATAGTGATACCAAAATTTTTTTGGAGGTTAACTTTATTCTCTTCTCCAAGAATATGGTTGTTGGAATCAATAACCTACTTCACAAGAACAACGTCATGACACGACCCATATGATTTAATGATTATAAAAGTTAAAATCATTAGTTGAAACACGACAGTGTTTGACGGCGGCGGCGAAGTAAAATTGAGCCTGGAGGATATTCAAGCTTTCTATTAGATCATCATCACATGACCTTCATGTTTCTAACTTTATTATGAAATTATGGAACTACTTTATTTTTGCAAGTTGACTAATATTTGAGTTTTATATGAGTAAAAATAATGCTATCATAATTAAAAAACGATGAGCAACTTAATTATTTCTATGTAATTAATGTTCACGACACTTACTATTGGAAACCCAGGTTTCAGTTTCTGGAGTCTTAACGGCACATATATATAGGGGATAAGAAAAGCAACAATAAAACATTTGAGCAAGATCGTTATAGTATGGTAAAAAGGAAAGGAAATCTTTAGTTAAAATTTGAAAAAAGAAGTGTGGTGCCCAAAAACAATGAATATGACCAACTTGTATATACATACATTATGTACATAAATAAACATCAATTCTCAAAGGCTGCTTTGGGATAAAGTAAAATTCTTATAAAGTTGGAATAGTGAGGAGAAATATGTATTACTTCAAATTTCTTGAAACAAAAGAGTAAATGAGATTTCAAAAGGAA
This sequence comes from Nyctanthes arbor-tristis, assembly GCA_963692815.1. Classification (NCBI taxonomy): domain Eukaryota; kingdom Viridiplantae; phylum Streptophyta; class Magnoliopsida; order Lamiales; family Oleaceae; genus Nyctanthes; species Nyctanthes arbor-tristis. Next base: position 9,030 of record CAVNYN010241410.1, on the reverse strand, counting down.
AAGAAAACATTAGCTCGGTCAAAAGCTTGAAAATTTAGTCTTTTAAAAAAAAAAAAAGAGCTTGAATTAAATTAGTATCTCAATTAATTATTGAGTTTGTATGGTCGGCCTAAACATCAGCATTTATTAATGGGTAAATTTCACAAAAGGTCCCCAACCTCTTTAAAAAGTACGAATTTCATCCCTAATCATTTTTCAAGCATGTAGGTCTTTAACCATTTAAAAATATGCATAAAAAGTTTCTACATACTATTTTTGTCAATTTCATTATTCACTTTTTCTATAAAGATAATTTTACCTTTTATTTAAATTAAAAAAATAAGAAGACACAAATTTTAAAAATTTATTTTGATCTCTCTGTAGCTTTCTCTTTCACACACTTATACATATTTATCTGTATATCATTTTTCCCTTCACCCACTTAACACAGGCTATACATACACATTAGTCAATATATTATCTTTTTCTTAACAGATCTAATGTTTTTTTCCCCCAATTAGCCTCCAAATTGAGAAAAAAAAATTTTGTTGGGGGTATCTCTCTCTCGTGTAGGCATATATATATATATATACACACACACACATATATTCATATATATATATATATATATAGGTAAAGCCCTATATCTAACTCAAGCACCACATACCCCCCGTCGCCGCCAAGCACCTCACCACTCGCTGCTCCCACCACAACTTGTCACCGCCACCTTGCACCACCACAACCGCCCCACCACCACGGCGCGCCCTTTTCCCATTACGCACCACCACCATCTTTTCCCACCACTATTGTGCCGCTGCTACCGTGACTGTTGGCTGTAGTTGCTGGCAGCTGTCGCAGCACAAACAAATAAAAATTAGAAACATGGTTCTTTGGGTTAAGGAATTCTCCAAAGAAAATTCATTGATTTTCTTTAGACTCCTTTCGTTATTTTTTTTTCTTTTTTATGGGAGCATCAACCCTTTGAAGGTAATTTTGGATACATATGGATATCTTTTTCCGCTGTGGTTATTTCAATTTGTATGAATGGGGTTCTTAAGAGATGTTGTGGCTTTATTGTTTGTTTATTTTGCATGGTTTATTCGCTTTCTTGTAATCTCATGGTTTAATTTGCTTGCTACAATTTAATTGCTTCCTTACTGGAAATTCACGGAGACCCTCTGAAGATTTGAGATAATTAAAATTCAAAAGTCAATGATGTTTAAACAATGATTTTAGGATATTGTTTTCATCCCTGTATTTTTCTACTGATACATGTTTAGTTTAATGTTTCATATAACTAGAAAAAAAGTTAGTTATTCTGCATCATTTTTCTTTGCGTCGCTGTCGGAACAGTTTCGGCGGTTGGATATGTGTTTTCATTTTTTTTTAAATTTTCACACTTGGCGGTCTCCTCTTTTTTTTTTTTTTTTGTATCATTTTATTACTATTTACCGGGGTTGTTACCATCTTCTGATTGATTTCTTTTTTGTTTATTTCCATATGTTACCATTTATCGGGGTCTGTTACCATGTATACGTTGGTTTTTTTTTGCCTATATTACCATTCTCGTTGTGTTTTTTTCCTCTTTTTTATCATTTTTTTGCTATTTAATCGGACTTGTTACCATCTCATTGTTATGAAACATTTTCTCATTTTATTGTTAATGTGATATTTTTAGGGGGTGGTAACATTTGTTTATGAATGGTAACATTGTTACTTTGGTTGTGGCTTGGCGGTGTCGGCGGATGACGGCGTTCTCGAGTTGAAAGTATTGTTGGCAGCACATAAATATGACTATTTTTTATTGGAAAAATTTATACTTTAAGAAATCATTATTATTATAATTATAATTTATAAAAAATAGTAATTAATAAATAATTGAATTTTTAATTAAAATTGGTTTAGGGTATTTTTGAAATAGAAAATAATATTTTTACAATTACTTTCAATCTAGAAATATTTTTGAAAATACTATTAGAAATGGTAGTGGTTATGTAAAGCACCCTAATTTTAAATCCCTTGTTTTTAACTTTTTTTTTTTCTTTCTTTTTCCTGGTTACAGACCGCGGACGAATGGCCTGCGAGCAGTACAAAAGAATTTAATCAAAGTGGGCTTCACGTGGCCCAATTGGGCCCAATACCTCTAATCTTTCGTTTCAAGTCAAATTGCACAGGAAGTCCCTTAAGTTCATCTCCTTTTCAGTTTCAGATCAGTACCCCCAACTACGAAAGATGTCCTTTCTAACCTACAAAATTTCAAAAGATTCAAATTAAATCTAAAATAAAATGAGTAGGGGTGAGAGTGAGAGAGATATGGGTAGTTTACCTTTTATTTATTTTTTACTTAAATAGATTATTATTAGGTTATTGTAGTAATTTTATTTTGCCTACACGCATGTATGTTATTATACATGCGTATATATGTGTCAAGTATCTAATTAAGCTACAAGCATCCCACACTTGTAGCATAAATGTGTGCCACGTATTGCGCGCATAGATAATAACATGCATGCGCATAGGTAAAATAAAATTTTTCTAGTAGGTTATTGTAGTAGAGTGGTTTGTGGTGTAATTAGAAAAATATATAATTTAATGGGATGTATTTAAAATGTAGTGTAGTAATAATACTTAGTAATGTTAATATAATTATTACTCTTTTTCTAATGATAGCAATCTATATTAATGAGCATCAAATTGAAAAAAAAAAAAAATTATGTCATTGTCGTTATCTTATTTGCCAACAAGAATTTTATTATACCTACTGGTAGGTTGATTATTATGTATACATATACATGTGGTATTTATCCCCGACAACATCCACCACCACCTTAACCCTTAAAACTCAATTTGAATGAATGACGCTTGTAAATGTATGCATAATAACCAATCTACCAGTAAGTATAATAAAATTCTCGTTTTTGCTAAACTTTTCAGCGGATTGTTAGCTTACATTCACGATAATCATAAGGGTCTGGAGTGAAATTCTAAAGAACCAATGATGGTTCTTGTTAAGGAACCAACACAATTATAAAATTTAAGGAAAAAATGCAAGAAACCAGTGTGGTTTCTGGTTTTTTATAATTGTATTGGTTCCTTTCAACATTGGTTTTGTACAACAACTCGGGATAGAGACCTGGTGGACCATTTCTTGGAGTAACACGTATGAGTCATCCTCATGCATTACTACTTGTCACAACTCATATATATATATGCTAGCACGTGCGAGCTATCGTTTAATTAGTTTGGATAAGCATAGGAAAAAAACGGTGCAAGATCCCCCACCATACAGGGGAGTTCCCCTTCAATGAATCTATCAGAATTAAAGAAAAGAGGTATGTATTTCCTTTTTTTAATGTATGCATGCATAGATCTTTGAAATTCCATTTAATTAATTTTTCTTGTGCCTCTCGAAGCAAACTCTAATTTTTAATTTGGGTTTTTAGATACCGTGTGGAAGTTAATAAAACCCCAGCTACCCAGATAGCAACTTGGAACTGAGGATCTTTAGGGATTTTATATTAATTTCATGCAAATTTATGCATGGAAAATGACAGATCTGTTAAAAGGGATATTTGTTCGGCAGTATTATTTAAGCACTAGTTGTGATGTCTTGTATTGTAACGGTACTAGACAGTGATATTGATAGACATTGATGTGACATATCAGCTGCTGATGTGAATATATATTATTATCATATTTATAAATCACATTAGCTGTTGGTATTATAGCACACCATCTTTCACCAGACGTCTAGTATTTGATCAAAATCGTGCATGTAGGAGATTATTTGATCGTTGTTCTAGCGGGTCCATATATATATATATATATATATATATATATATATACGCATAATGTATGCGTTTTGAGTGCCTACTGATCACCCCCAAGAATGATGCTTTTCTATGTATTGCTTCGTTGCAACTGACGCAACAGTTAGAAATAAATTAGGAAAAAATGAAAAATATAAATAGGTGGCGTATGGATAATTAACTAAGGGCTTTTTGAAGTTGTCTCATCACTAAAAATCACAAGTTTTTAACACTTGGTCTATATGTTTATAGCTATTAATTTGTTTGCATGATTTTGTCCGTGAATTAAATATTATTGATCTAATCACATGTGCGTTTTCTCTTTTGTGTTGTGAGTCAATAGTGTTAGAAATGATCGAGCTAAGCGTGCTAAATAATAACAAAAAAATATTTGATATGTGGTCATGAATGAGTGATTAATAATCTCGTAATTAAGAACCACATACATGCAGTGGACTAAATATCATACAAACAGGTCAATAGCTAATTAGATTTGTTTGACGATCTGCCGCCCAGTTTGAATTAGTAATTAGCAACTATCTTCCTCGTGAATTCATGACTACAAAATGGTTAATTATGTTATGAGTAAAGAAAAATACTTGTACACAAATTGTATACAAAATCTTTCAAGTTTTTACATGTAATAATCTAGCAATAGCTGCAGGTATATATATGTTTTGTTGTGCATTTTAATTATTCCAAAACAACCATTCTACTGTTCGCTCCACCCCCAACAACCTCTTCTTCCTAGGCCTAAGTATTTTAAGTTTTTAACTACTACCACTTTTCTTAACCCCGGCCCACCCCACCCGCTAGATACTAGACTAAAGTTTGGGGATAGAAGGGTGGAAATTTTCAAAGCACTAGAAGAATAATGTGGTATAATATTAGTCGTTGATGGAGTATTAATGTGTTGATAACAACATGTTATATCACTGTTTGATGTCATTATGATATAGATGTCTGGTGTCTGAGCATTACTAAGTAGAAGAGGCTAGGCTTGGGGGTGGGAGGTGTTTAGTTTGTTAGACTTGCATAAGGACATATACATATGATCATTTTCTGTTGCGATTAAAATCCTAAAAGATGTTTTCAATCAATTCTTTTGACTCCGCTATTACTTTGACTTCAAATGTAGCATATTATTACATTTTTGTTAAAAAAAAAAAGAAATTATTTATTATAGCTATAAACATATAGACCAACTGGTTAAAGCTATATATATATATATACACACACATGATCGAGAATGATTTGATTTGAGATTATAAGAATTGCTTTGGTTTTGATTTTCACAGTCCAAAAGTTGGACGGTTAGTATGATTGATTTCCCAAATTCGGCTAAATATAATCTGTAATTGGTTTCTTAACAATAATTGTTTCTTCATTGGTCCACGAATATTACTTTTTCAAACTTTCAATCGTTCACATCCAGAAGTGATTTTGACTAACATTTAAATTAAATTTTTAGTAAACATCTTTTTCAATATAAAAACACAACTTTCATATGTTGATGAGTTAAATTTCTTTTTCCGATCAAAACTAACGTGTAAATGGTTCTAATAAAATTTGAAATCACATATTAAAATGTTCATCATCTAGCTAGTTTAGCTAGGAGGAAGTTTCAAGATAGCTTCAACCAATGCGTGGGGTGGGTGGGGTGGTTGGAAATCTTGTGGTCGGAATGCAAGACATAGACCAAATAAACTTATGGTGAGATGAATGACTTGTGGGGTCTGTACTATATAACAATGATTGTTCTGTCACATAAGTAATATAGGCTGTAATTATAATCGACACTCGATACTTATTTTCTACATACTTACATAGTTTTAAGACCATTTGTAGGGTTTGTGATTTTATGCCTAACATCCAATATCTGTTAATACATAGTTGTAGTGTAGGCTCCAAGATAGAAATGAATTTCTCGAAAATGGATTCCGTAGAAGTGTGTAAATGTTTGTGCATTAATTCCACAAATATGTTGATAAAAATGATTTGATCTGATGAAATAGAAATAGTTAGAACAATGACACCACCTAAGTCCGATGTTTCATAGCTAATATTGCATCATAATCCCGATCTCTTACTTGTCCCGCGAGATGTATGGCTTGGGAGATCATTTTTATGTTTAATTGCTTATGAACTTTATGCTCAACCAAACTAGCAAAACAATAGGTAAAGTCAATGTGGTGCTTTGATTCAAAAGTTTTGGAAGGTGATATATATGAAGGGCGTGGTTGACCTTTGTGACAAGTCCGCATAAAAACAACGAGAAAGCCACAAGCGTGATATACAGTATTGTTGAACCGGTCAGTGGTCAGATGGCATTCAGCATAATTATCTGTCCTTCTGAGGGTTAATCCTGTAATTTTAGTAATCATTTAGCATTTTTTCCCCTGTTAATCTATAAAGGTCCTTTTGGCAATTATTCCAAGTAATAAATTGTACAACTTTCGCTGCACACTAATACATTTTTTGTTCATACATTTCTATCTGCATTTTGCCCTGTGCTTTCTATTTGTAACTTACTGGTTAAAACTGTTGATGTACATCATACATTCGAGTCAGTTCTATTTCTCCAAGGTACTAGTGTTGTCTTTACCACTCTTCTTGTTTTAGCTTTAAATGGAGGGTTGGAACTGTTCATCGACCCTAGTGTGTGTATATATGTATATCGATTGAGTTGTGACATGTAACAATAGTTCGGTTAACGAGTTTTTGAATTCATGCTGAGATATAAGCCATGTGATAATGGCACTATGAATAATTGTTTGTCAAGGCAGTGCCTTGTGACTTATCTGTACAGGCGGCTTTTAGCTCGGATTCGCCACCACTGGGCGGACAAAGGAAATTACGGCGATCGACCAAGGAGTGTTGTTGAGCATTTGCTCGACATCATAGGCCACAGCGATGGTGATACTGATACGGGTCATAACCGATAATTAATTGGGTCTCAATGGTACATTTTAAAATCAATTCAAGCAACCGTTTTTGCAGGTTGGATGTTTTCCAGTGCACAAAAAGAGTGAACTTGATTCACTAATTGGGTATGAATTTGCGTTGGGAAACTCCATCGGTGGTGCCCTTTTGTCATCTGACTTGGTCGGATCAGAGGTGGCGACAAATGAATTCCCATTCTAGCTAGCTACAATACACCCCTTCATTTTTTACAATAGAAATCAAAATTTGATCTGTGTTCCCTTTTTATTTCTTTTCCAGATTAAAGCGCATTAATTGAAACGGTGGATGAATAATTTTAAGTTAAATTATTACTATACATCTGACCAAAAAATATCGAAGATAGTTCCGAAAAGGGTCAGCATTTGTGAGAGCAGTTCAATTCTATGGTCTGATCATTGAGTTTTTGTTGTTGGGGGTGGGCGCTCAGATGTTGTGTTTTTGGAGAAAATAAGAATGGTGGAGGAAGAAATGATAGGGAAAGTCATGCAGTTGAGATATGAAAATGGGTTTTGTTGGGAATGCTGACAAACAAATGTGTCCATAATTTTTTTTTTTTTTTAAGAGGTGGAAATCAATGGTAAGGTTTAGAAAAGAAGACAGTAGTAAAGAGTTTTGCAGAGGAATGTATAGACAATAGTGTATTTTTTTTGTCTTTAAGGGGGAAAATTTCCTTACAGTCTGGTGATAAACGATTCGATCCACATTAAAAAAATAGCATCGGGGATCACCGATTTTAAAGTTTTCGTTGTTTCTAAAGATACGAGGATACTGACATTGACAGTGGGTAGGTATTCTTGTAATGCTGGTTGTGGACATTTAAACATTTCTATAAGAAATTCTGTGAGACAGTAATTAGTATATATTGTCGCAAGTGGAAAAATATCTCAAGTAGTTATCAGTGGATACGAGTTAGTCCCAGACATTTAATACATCCAAGCTGATATGGGCACTATATATGCCTGTTCTGGCTATAAGATTTTGCTTTTATTATTATATTTGGTTTTTGTCCGATTGGAATAATGCCAGTGCCAAAGCCAATCCCAAATTTTCTGTCACCCAACACATGCAACTTTATTAATTTTTTTCTACCAAGAAGCAAAAAATTAAAAAGTGAAATGCAATTGGTAAATTTGAGGTGATCTTTGATCATGACTAGTCATTTTTTAATACCTTCTTCGTCCGTTTCTCAAATAAACGAGACATATAGTTTCCTCATGGGTTCACTTAATACATACTATTATTAGCACAATGATGTACTCACATGTGATACTAGGAGATTTTTTTCCCCCCAACTTTTCCAGTTCCAACTTTGATTAAGCCTAGCAATCTTTTTGGAATAGAATCAGACTTTGTCAGAATTAGTAGAAATTTGTACAATATATGTTGATCTCATAAAATAAATACGTAGACGTTATTAACTTGTCCAAATATATTCTATGCAATTCCACTGTCCCGGCAAATTCGTATTAATCGTGGCCCCACAACATCAACTACCCTGTGAACACATACTATATAAATTATTGTCTTAGTCTAAGTCACAACAGTGTGTGAAGCTCGTGATCTCCCAATTTTCTCCAAACTTGCACCCCATTTTCCGATAACCACCACTGAATAACATGAAGCTTTCCACCGGATTCTTAAGGCCATGTAATATGTTTCATGCCTCTAGCCACCACATGTTTAACTCGACCCAATGTTACACACATAAGTTGACAAATAATGTCAAGTTAAGGATCTCGAATTCGACAAGTCCACACGGAACTCGAGATTCGGGGCAGTGTCTTGTATCAAGAACTTCGAAACTTCGAGATAAATGGATGGAATTTCAAGGGATCAAGAATTGGGAAGGCTTGCTCGATCCTCTAGACAATAATCTACGCAATGAGATTCTCCGGTATGGGGAATTTGTTGAAGCGGCCTATCGTTGTTTTGACTTCGACACATCCTCCCCACGTTATGCCAACTGCCTTTACCCCAAGAACTCAATGCTTGACCAATGTGGGCTTGGCCATAGTGGATACAAAGTCACCAAATTTCTCCACGCCACATGTGGCGTCCAACTTCCAAAATATTGCAACCAAAGAATACCAAATTGGATGTCCACTCGATCGAGCTGGATAGGCTATGTTGCGGTATGTAACGATAAGAACGAGATAGCCCGGCTGGGCCGTCGTGACGTGGTCGTTGCATATCGCGGCACCACCACATCCATGGAGTGGCTTGAAAATCTCCGGGCTACTCTAACTTGCCTACCTGATGACATGGCTCCCGATAAGTG
>CAVNYN010241400.1:0-25454 GCA_963692815.1 Nyctanthes arbor-tristis | reverse complement strand
ATCCATTGGAGTACGCTATATAATATCGTATGATCTCATAGGGCTATGTGTCGTGCATTGTATAATACCATATGATCTCAGACGGCTATGCGTCGTGTATTGGAACACGCTACATGACCGCATGACACTATATAATGCCGTGTCTATATATATAGTGCTAGATCAGGACTATTATCAAACCCCCTCAAATCACCTTAACGGATGGATGATATGATACAATATCGATCATCTGTATGGTACCATAAAAACACCAGATGTCTGATGTTTGAGCATTTTCATAATAACTAGTTGTCGAAACAGTTACAGTTCTACGTGAATATAAAATTTGTTAAAAACATTTATTACAAATTGCCCGTAGTTTATTTTTGACTTCATCTTCACTTGAATGGTGCCGCATGTTCGTGCAAAATTCATATCCATGTATTTTTATTTTTATTTTTTGAATATCATATCCATGTATTAGGTAGAAACAACATTTATTTATTTATTTATGTATTTTCTTTTTGCGGGGACTATTAACGGGGTTGCCGAGGAGGGGTGTGAGAAACGCAGTTTATTTATTTATTTTTTTTTTTTGGGGCCCGGGGGGCTATTAGCTGGGGTTGTAGGGGTGGGGTGCGAGAAACGTGTTCGAATGCCAGCAACCGTATAAGTATTGGAAAATAGTATTTTTTTTTTCAGTTTACTTATTTTTATTTTATTTTTTTTTTATATAAAGGAGAAATAGGTGGCCTTAGAAAATAGAACTCCCTCCGTCCCAAAAAGATATTCTCCCTTTATGTTTCACATAAAATAAGAAAATATCTTTTTATATTATTGAAAATGTACAATTTAACAATATATATTTTCTATTATACCATTTGATTTATTTAATATTTCACTTTAGTTGTTCTTTATTATTAATTACTATACATAATAAATGAGGTAGAGTAGAAAATTAAAAAATTAACTTAGGAAAAAAGAATATAATTTGAGACAGATACAAAAAGAAAGGAGAAATATCTTTTTGAGACAGAGGGAGTATTACTTTTTCAATTTACTTATTTTTATTTTACTTTTTTTTTTAATACAAAGGAGAAATATGGGAGGGATATGTGATGTTTGGATTCGAGACCTCCTATCCAAAACCATAAGAACTTTTAACTACTGCAACCCTTATCCAAATCACTAATTCACTTACTACTTACTATATCTACTCTTTCTTTCTTATTAGAGCAAATATATATAATTCAATATATGATGCACTTGAGACACAAATTTTTCTTTTTGCACACCTATTTAACTTTTGTTCTAAGCATTTTTTATGCATTCTATATTAACATTACAAATGCTGTTAAGCGTCCCACCTACTAATGGAACTCCATATAATCCATTATCTTCTCTATCCGCTCCAATATTGTAAGCATATCTTGTGTATATCTATACTTAGATTACATGTGACGTAACATATAGATCCACTTAAAGTCATTGTAAAAATTTTATTTTAAATTCATTCACATCTTTTTTTTTTTTTTAAGTACCAACTTATAATAATGATAATAATAATAATTACTGTAATTATTTCCGTAAACCAATCAATAAACAATAATTCTTTAAAAATCTTAAAATCCTCCAAAACATGATTCAATCAATTCATCATTTCATCTAAACACGTCTCTCATCATTTCTAATAATTTACTTTGATTTAAACCTCAACTCTAATGAATAAAATTTGTTGCGCTGAACGTTGCCCGTCTAGAAACTTAATGATCCATAGAGTTCCGCATCAAGCAAGTAATCCTTCTTTCATGTCTTCCAGTCTCATTTTTGCTACTTGAAAACCATTTTCTTTTTCTTTTTACTTGCCACTTTGACTTTGATGTTCTATACATCTATATATGGTGCCTTTTTTCCCATTTATTTAGTACATTTAGGAGATAAAATCAACCTTTTGTTGGTACCAATCTTCAGGTAGGACGGTAGGAATCCTATTAATCTTGCAAGAAATATTAAAAAATATAGTTAATTATCTGAAATGTCACTACACTTTTAAAAAGTTATCTCAAATGTCATTGTACTTTAAAACTTACCTGAAATGCTACTGTACTTCAATCCATGGGATAACACTTTCGCAAGTTCAATGGCATATCGGGTGAGTTTTAAAGTATATTGATATTTGAAATAACTTTTTAAAAGTATAATAGCATTTCGATTAAGTTGTAAACTACAATGACATTTAAGATAATTTTTTGAAAGTATAATGGTATTTTAAGTAATTAACTCTTAAAAAGTACAACAAAGGCTGATCATATCCATTTTAAATAGTGTACTTATTACATGGAGTGGAATCTCCACTAAGTTATGTCTTGAATGCTTTATAAACTAATATTTAAATTGCCCAGTCAGTATTCACTAACAAATATTTGAAGTTGTTAATTGGTAGTGTAAGTATTATATATTATAATTGAATGATAGTTACTTTGATAAAGTTGAAACCTATGGATAACATTGTATTCACAAAAGAACAAGATATCTACACTACTATAAATGAATAACAACAAGATTTGGTAGTTTCTTTTCTTTTTTCTTTCTTTCTTTCTTTTTTTTTTTTAATATAGATGAATGAATAGAAAATGAATGCAATTTCAGGAGCTCTTGTTACCATTTATATTATATAATTGTAATGTGATAATTTTATCTTTATTAGAAATAACTACTTAAAAGTTGGGGTTTGAACAATGTCGTAGTGGTTAGATGCTTACGTTTTGGGTAGGAGACCCTGAGTTTGACCCACACTATATATATATATATTAACCACTTAAAAGTTTAAACTACTAGATTGAGTCATATACTATTATTATTTAATCTAATCTATATATTAATTAATCTACTTAAGTCTCGGTACCTTTTGTACCTCTATTTTTCTGTCTTTTTTATTTAATAAATTTTACGGTAATTGCTTATTTTCTTTTTAACAAAAATTTTTATGAAAGAACTCCGAAAAGACTTGAACATGTGGCAATTAGGTTTAACAGCTAAACCTTAACTATTTTGCCTACTTATTTTGTTTGTTGATCTTTTTCACTAACAAATTAACATTCCAAATATGAAATATCAACTCTAAAACAAGCTCTAATCCATTATAATTAGTTAAACCACCATCTCTACAGTATGTATTGGTGAGTTTAATGTTATTTGAATTTTTAATGCATTTTACATTTTTTTAATTTATTAGTTTTATTAGAATTTTTTAAAATGAGTCGAGTAACTAGTATTTTTTCTATTATTGTATATACGTACGAAGGATTATACGTAAGAATGTATTCTGTCTTTTAAACGATCTTGAACTTTACAATTACTAAGTCTATTGATCTTATAGATTCAATTAATGTGCATTTGTGTTTTTATATTTTCTCCCTGAATGTAAATATTACATATTTATATTTAACTATTTAATAATATATTTTAATAAGTTTTTCTACCCATACAACACACGAGTGGTTTAACTAGTATCATCTTAACTTAATCTGAAACCATCTTGGAAGTCACAGCACGGTCATTATTTTCATTTTCATTATCTTATGCTATCATAGTATCCTTTAAAAGAAGAAAATAAAAAAATTAAGCCTCCTTTTGAAAAATAAAATTCAAAGTTCAAGCCTCAAAGATCCAATTTAACCAATTACAGTAAATTCATCAATCAAATATTTAAAAATATATGACAAATAATTGCAAATAGCTTAATTTTTTTAGTTGAAATTGTTTTTAATAGGGTATAAGAGCCAAAAATAATAAATAATCTATATATATATATATATAATAAATAATCTATATCCATATATATATATAATATATAATATATAATATAATATAATATATAATTAAGAGAATTAAGTCTCAGTACTCTTATTACCGCATTTTTCCCACTCGAATTTCTTAGTACAATTTGCGGTAAATTGAACTCCCCACCTTTTTTAGATAAAGCTAAAATAGAAATATTCTCCCCAATCTTCTCTTTTTTTCCAAAATTTGAATGCTATAATTGGGGATCTAGATATATTTATTCATAATATATAATTTTGAAAATTATAGATATATTTATAATTGGGATCTAGATATATTTATTTGTAATTTATATTTATTCATAATCTATAATTCCAGCTAATCGAAACATTCCTACTCTATTAATTTTAAAAATCGTAATATTCTCCTTAACATTAAAACCCGTGAAAAATTATGTTTCAAATTATATTCCTAACATTTTTGTTGAGGAATATTTGAATGATATATTTGTGTTTTGTATACTAATTCCCATGATAATAATTTGAAAAATTGATTTTAATTTTTTCATATGACTCTCATTAAGTTTTTCATTTTAATGATAAATATAATTAATTATTTCCATAAATTATACCTGAGTGTCGTAAGAGTGTGATAAAAACCTTTCCAAGGTTTTGTAATAAATTTTAGAGCGGTCTTTGAACATTATCATTTATCAAAATATTTTCAAAATTTATTAGGCTGCATACTAAATTGTAATATAAACTTTGTTTAAAAATCTGTTTTATTGGTTTTAAAGTAGTAAAAATATATGTAAAATACTAATCTTATTGTAGTTATAGTCTTTACAAAGAATTGATTATATTTTGATTCATCATTAAAAGTTTATATTCAATATTGAATTTTTTATTTATTTCAATTTTCTTATATTTTTGTCCATTTAATTTCCCCGTGCAACGCTCGGACAAGAGACTAATAAATAAAATAAAAGTCCAATCTACATATGATGGAGCCTATTGAAGATATGTCCATTTTAAATAGTGTACTTATTACATGGAGTGGAATCTCCATCATATGTAGATTGGAATTTTATTTTATTTTATTTATTATTTTTGGCTCTTATACCCTATTAAAAACAATTTCAACTAAAAAAATTAAGCTATTTGCAATTATTTGTCATATATGTTTAAATATTTGATTGATGAATTTACTATAATTGGTCGAATTGGTTCTTTGAGGCTTGAACTTTGAATTTTACCCGGTCAAATCACTTCTTCAAAATGAGGCTTAATTTTTTTTTTATTTTCTTCTTTTAAAGTATACTATGACAGCATAAGATAATGAAAATAATGACCGTGCTGTGACTTCCAAGATAGTTTCAAATTAAATTAAGATGATACTAGTTAAACCACCCGTGTGTTGCACGCGTGGAAAAACTTATCAAAATATATTATTAGATAGTTAAACATAAATATGTAATATTTACACTCATGCAGAAAATATAAAGATATAAGTATACATTTATTGAATCAATAAGATCAATAGACTTAGTAATCATAAAGTTTAAGATCGTTTAAAAGACAGTATACATTCTTACATATAATCCTTTGTACGTATATACAATAATAGAAAAAATACTTGTTACTCGACTTATTTTAAAAAATTCTAATAAAACTAAGAAATTAAAAAGATGTAAAATGCATTAAAAAATTGAAATAATATTAAACTCACTAATACATACGGTAGAGATGGTGAATTAACTAATTATAATGGATTAGAATTTGTTTTAGAATTGATATTTCAGATTTCATATATTAATATATTAGTGAAAAAGATTAACAAATAAAACAAATGAGGAAAATAGTTAATGTTTAGCTGTTAAACCCAATTGTTATACATTCAAATCTTCTCTGAGTTTTTTTACAAAAACTTTTGTTAAAAAAATAAACAATTACCACAAAATTTACCAAATAAAAAGATGGGAAAATCGTTGTACAAAGACTTAAGTAGACCAATTAACATATAGATATCTGAGAATGGATACACTTCCAAAAAGAAATAAGGAATAATCTTAAAAATGTAACAAATATTTTTAGTAGGATATTTTTAATCTATAATAGATAACATGTGATGTGATTTAGGTAGGGTAAAGAGAGAGCATTTTTTGCCCAAATTATGTGTGTGGTCCTCGCTTCTTCTATATATCTTTTATTTGTGTCCCGGGAGACCATTTATAGATTTAGTCAATCCAGTCCTCTTAGCTACTCGTGTGTGTTGAGAGTGAGAATTAACTAAAGCCGTTAGATTCGATTGACAAGGATTTTCAATTAAGTACGGCTGAACTCACGTTGTAGTGTGCTTATTTATGGTGCTTGTATTTGCCACGTCAATTAACAAATTGACACACCAGTATTACTAAGCGGGGTAGTACTGTGTGAAAATTGCGATTTGAGGTCGTTTGTTTGAAGGAATTTGATATGGAATTCAGGGCACGAGAGGTGATTGATCTGGGTATGATCGGCTAGAGATAAAGAGTGCTATAGAGAGAGAGAGAGAAAGAGAGAGAGAGAGCTTTTTCTACTAAGATTGTGTGTAGTACCTGTATTCTTCTATATACTAGTTTTTTCACCCCTGCGATGCACGGAAAGAATAATTTAAAATAATCTAACTTACTATAAGGGTTTAAGAAATTATATGCCCACATATGTAAGTAAAAAAAAAAGAAAGATAAAAAACTTGATACCGTAGTATAGTGTCATATATTTGTATAAGAAGAAGATTACATAGACGGATAGCTCCTTCTTTTTAATTTAACTTTGTAAAATTTTTAATTATTAATAGTTTTATTTTATTTTTTTTAGTAAGCATAGTTATATTTTATTTTATTTTTTTGTATGATATAAACAATCAATAGATAAAATTTAACAAATATATTATCTTTTTTTGTGTGCGTCAGACCCTTGTAGTATGATGATATTTTAATCAACTTTCAAAACTTTAAATAAATCCCCTCTTAATTGTTGGATTTTCATGAAAATGAAAGGAAGAGTTAAAAAATGAATATAAGATAATTGAAGATATAATTATGAAGATAAGATAGAATTATAAAGATGAAATAACTCAAAAATTTTGAAGATAACTCAAATAGAAAATTTAAAAAAAAAATAGATATTGAAAGCTTTTATCGCACCCATTACCACATTTGGAAACAAAAATACCAAATTATCCCTAATTCTAGGAAAAATGGATGAAAAACTACGGTAAAATTATACCATAGCTCCTTTCATTTAATTAATATATAGATTTTACCTCTGTCTCTGGTGACTTATTTATAACTTTAGCAAATTCAGTCACACTACTTGTATGTACTGAGAGTGAGAATTAACTTAGAGCCATTACATTCGAGTAATAAAGATTATCAATTATGTACAGCCTAAATCACGTTATAGTATGTGTGTGTATATATATATTTATAGTGCTTATATTTACTATGTCAATGTATAAATTGACAAACTACTTGTATTACTAGGTAGGGGTAGTGTGTGTCAGTGTGCGAAAATCACAATTTGAGGTAGGAATTTGATCTGTTTCGGAATTGAGGGCGCGAGAGGTGATTTGAGTAACAAAATTGTGTGCTAGTCTCTGCATTCTTCTATATCTTTTATATATATTCTGGGTGACCTATTTATAGATTTAGCTAATTCAGTCTTACTGCTTGTGTGCGTTAAGAGCAAAAAACTAACTAGAGCCGTTAGATTTGAGTGACAAGGATTATCAATTACGTTTGGCCAAGGTCACGTCTTGGTGTGTTTGTTTATAGTGCTTGTATTTGCTATATAAATTAAAAAAATAGATATGCCAGTATTATATTTTCACAATTAGCTACTCCTATTTCAATAGGGTAATTAGACCTACGTCGCTACATTTACTAAACACACACATCCAGCCCCCTGTTGAAGTGTAAATTTAATAAATAAGCTACGTTTCGTTTACCAATACGACCCTAACTTATGAAATGAAAATAAATAAAATAGAAACAAAAACAAAAATAAATTTATTCCATTTTCTAAAAATGTCCTTCCCTTTTTTTCCCTTTTCCTATTCTTCGTTAAAGACCTGCAAGTAATCTTCCATCAATTTACCCATTTTTCTAAGTTTCCAGATTCCAATATTAACACCTAATTTGTGTTTCTATTTCTCATGTCACAAGAAAATCGAAAACAATTGAAGAATTTCGTTTTCATTTTTCCATTTATTTTGTCATGACCAAATCCTTTTTCATTTTTCCTTCCCTCCTTGGACAAGAGTCATGTTGACTAGTATTGTTGGCACAACTCATGAAGGAACCTAGAAATCATTATAACAAAAATTAAAATTCAAATGAAAATTGCAAGCTTGTGATATGAAGTCTCACATTCAGAATATTTACAAGATAGGTACATTCAACCATCTCATAGTGAGTAATTCGGTGATGTTGTCGATCAAAACAATAACGCCTTGCTCGTCAGGATAGTGAACACATTCACGTCCAGAAGCACTTTGAAGTAATCCGTACCAGTAGGAAATCTAACGGTCAGATCGTGCTATCTCTTGCAGTCATCACCTAGACACTGGTACGTTATCCTCCAAAAGCATGTCTCGTGAAAGCTTGAATAACGCCGTGAAACTCCGGTATTTTATCCTCTGGAAGCATATCTTGTGAAAGCTAGAATAACGCCGTGAAACTCCGGTATGTTATCCTCCGGAAGCATGTCTCATAAAAGTTCGAATCACATTATGAAACTCCTGTCATTCCATCCATTATTTGCTATCAAGTTATACAATTTGAACACACAAAACAACTTTCTAAATTTATTACATCCAGTAAACAAAGGTTTTTCAAAATCGATGAACAAGCTATCAAATATATACGGTCTTTCAATGTAATCATCTTGTGCATCATGTATCACTTTATTTATCCAATCATTCTAAATATCATTCTCCTTATTGTCCACATTAATCTCATTATTGTTGCTCAATGTATTCTCTTCCTGAACACCATCATCGTCACCTATCCTCATGCGAGAAAGTTAACTTTCATCATGTCATATCAACTGCGTATAACTTTCCTTAAAACCACGCTCAATCAAATAGCGATTCATTTCCTTATAAATGCAAAACTTTTTCAAATTTTTACCATTACATCAAGGAAACCATATCATTTCTTCATATTTCTTTATTCTATTTTCCTCAACGAATTTGACAAACTCTTCAACCTCATACACATATTCATGTGTGGCATGTCTCTTATAAATCTCACTCCCATTTATAACTGACAATTTATCAAGATATTCACGACAAAAGTTAATTCTTTTTAATGGGAGTAATTTTCTCCTTACCTTTCCAAAAAATTTTATATTAGTTGATTTTCTTAATTTATTTACTCACCAATACTTGTAAATTACATGTACATTTGCGTCAAAATCTTCATTATTTGATTTTCAAAATTTATTTGTCCATTACGACTTGTTAATCATATGAACATTTGTACTATAATTTTAGTTTGGAGAATGATATTAATCCATGAAGGAGACGCATCATTACCATGAAACAATTCCAAGTAAAGCTTTATGAGACATTTCGTAACATCCTGCCCTTAAAGAATATCGTATTTTATTTGGCACAGGAGAGTAGAATCATTTACCCTGATAAAATTGGTGTGATGCAACGTATATCAATTAGACCTTTCCTTGAATTTCCAATTGTCTATATTGTTGGTATGTAAATCTACAGTACAGGATAATTACGTAAGTCAAAGACTCAGTAAAAATATGATAAATACTGATAAAGTGCATAAATGATATATAATTGAGTTATTTCATCATACTTTGACTACTTTCAATGACTAATATTTGCATATTAATTGAAATTTGTATTTTGTAGAATAGATGAAGGACTTAAATCAAAATGGATATAAATCAACAAATTTTGAAAAAGAAATTAGAACACAAGAAATTTACTTTTCTAAAATAAACTTTTCTTAAGGTATGGGTACGCTTGTTACAGATTGACAAAAGGCTTACACTCAAGGGATTAGACTTGGGCGCAATACAAAGATTTGTAAGGAGACGTCTCAAGAAAAATAATACCTGGATAATACCATTGGACCGAATTCGGAATCCTTCATTCTTCCATCAAGAAAGTAATTGGGGCCCATGAAATCATGACACACGTGAACAAAAGGAAAAGGACGCTGGGAGACTTGAAGAGATTGGGAAAAATTTGACAATTAATTGGGGATGGAATCGGCACCTGAACTCGAGAAAGACGACGAAAGGCTTGAAGAACAATTTGGATTTTGTTTTCATTCTCCACGTCAACAATATTTGGTGATTTTTATGCAATTAATGGATAGCTAAATTATTTATTCTTAACACAAGATTTTATTGAAGTTTTGATTCTATGACAATTGTGAAATCGAATTGATTTTATTATATTCTTTGTTCTTGATCTATTTATATATTTTTCGTGTTTATTATTATTGTTCTGATTGATTATTTAAAGTGTACATTGCGTAATTGTTGGAATAATATATTGCCAGTTAGAATTTTAGATCCGTAATTATTTAGAAATTGTGATTCACATGGTAAAATAATAAATTGGATATAATTAAGGTGTTCAATCCATGTTGTAGAAATATATAACCTAACTTGAATAGATCGATCGTATCTTTTCGTTGATTAGAATTGGTTGTTTTTCTAGTGCTTCATGTTGCTGAGCAATTAAATTCTAAGAACGTTTCTAGGGTTGTTTGTTAGCAAAAGAAATAATTAACAAGCGTCTCTTGGTTATTGAAAAAGTAAGGAAGGATAGATTACTCAATCGTATCAATAACCATAACCAATTTAGGGAAATAATAAAGAATTTTATATTTGCATCAATGATTAATTGTTAGAATCAATTCTGATATTATACCTTGGGCTGGATATTTATCACACATATTATTTTCTTATCAATATGCATTTTTGGAATCTTTACACTTTAAATCATCTACTTAAACTTAAACTTATATTTTATTTATTTTATATTGTTGATCAAAATCAAACCCCCCTTTTTATTTCAGTTATTTTACTTTTTAGAGAATTAAATTTCACCAGTTTCTGTGAATACGACCTTGCTCGCCACTACTATAGTTTTAGTATCTTTAGAGCAAATTTATTATTATTTGATAGATTCGACACCCACCAAAGTTTTGGTGCCATTTCCGGGGATTAGTATCAAGTAGATTTTATTTTTCTTATTTTTATTTTAATATCATTTTTGTTTTGTAATTAATTATTTGTTTAATCTTTGTTAAAATAATTTTTTTATTACTTGATTTTATTATTGTGTTCTTTGTTATGTCCATATCTTCTTCTTGTTCAGAATTACTAGATGATGATAAACCCGGTAAATCCACTTCTAGCTCGGGTTCAGATGATGAAGGCAAAGACCCTTGCTTGCACAGCTTTGCCTCCTTCCTTAATGTCCGAGCTGTTTTCTCAATTTTAGGATCGTAATGAAATTCACCTATATGAGAAAAGTGGGACATAAAAAGGAACACAAAACTTCTTCCATCTATTTTGCAGGCACCGGGTTTGACATTGAAACCACTGCAGAACATTTGAAATATGCATTCTTGGGAGAAGGAGACACTCTTCCAGTAATCATCTCCCAGAAACTCTGTACCTTGGAGGAGGAAAAATTAGTCCGAGTGCTGAGGGACCATAAAGAAGCTAGTGGATTGATCATAGCTGATATCAAGGGATTGAGCCCTTCTACATGAGATCGGAAGAGTACTGGAAGAGGATTCCAAACCTGTTAGACAAGCTCAGCGTAGGCTAAACCCACCCATGATGGAAGTGGTTAAGAAAGAGATTTTGAAACTTCTAGATTCAGGTATGATCTATCTAATCTTTGATAGCAGGTGAGTAAGTCATGTTTCGGTTATCCCAAAGAAAACAGGTATAACAGTGGTTAATAACTCTGAGGGTGAATTAGTGCCTACTCGTGTTTAGGATGGATAGAGGGTATCTATAGACTGTAGGAGATTAAATGTGACAACTAGGAAAGATCATTTCCCCCTTCTGTTTATTGATCAAATGCTTGAACGTTTAGCAGGTCGAACTCATAATTGTTGTCTTGATGGTTATTCAGGTTTTCATCAAATTCCAGTTGCACCTGAGGACCAGGAAAAGACTATATTCAGTTGTCCCTTTAGAACTTTTGCATACAGGCGACTGCCATTTGGGCTTTGCAATGCTCCTGTTCCAAAGCTGTATGGTTATTATATTTTCTGACTATGTGGAGAATATCATAGAGGTTTTTACGGATGATTTTACAGTCTATAGTAATTCTTTTAATGCATGATTAACTAACCTTATAAATATGCTTAGAAGATGCATAGAAACGAACCTTGTTCTAAATTATAAAAAAATACCATTTAATTGTTGATTAAGGCATCATTCTAGGCCATATCGTGTCTTTTTGGGAGATAGAAGTAGATAGAGCTAAGGTAAATGTTATTAAATCATCGCCTTACCGACGAGTGTGCGGGAAATTCGCTCTTTTCTTGGACATGCAGGTTTCCATCGGCGCTTTATCAAGGATTTTTCCAAGATTACTCAACCCGTATGTAAATTACTGGAAAAGGATGTGTTATTTGAGTTTGATGAGGCATGCAAGGATGCTTTTGACCAGTTGAAGGAAAAACTCACTTCAACACCAATTATCCAACCGCCAGATTGAAATCTTCTATTTGAGATCATGTGTGACGCAAGCAATCATGAGGTTGGAGTTCTGCTTGGTCAATGAATTGGAAAAGCCCATCATGCTATCTATTATGCCTTAATAACACTTGATGCTGCACAAAGCAATTATTCAATAACGGAAAAAGAACTTTTAGCTGTTGTTTTTACTTTAGAAAAATTCCGTTCATATTTGCTTGGTATTAAAGTGATTATTTATTCTAACCATGTAGCACTAAAATATTTGTTTTCAAAGAAGAAGGCGAAATCTAAACTCATCTGGTGGATTCTTTTGTTACAAGAGTTTGATATGGAGATACGTGACAAGAACGGTGCAGAAAACTTGGTCGCTGATCAACTTAGCAGATTGATCACAAGTGAAGAGCCATTATCTTTGAAAGATAGTTTTTCAAATGAGTATCTTTTTCTATCTAAGAATCAATCCCTTGCTATGCTGATATAGTTAATTAAATTGTTACTAGAACATTGCCAAGTGATTTGATTAGAGCTCAAAACGATATAATTAAAAGTGATGCTAAATATTATGTCTGGGATGACCCATACTTGTGGAAGCATTGTTCTGACCAAGTTATTCGTAGATGTGTGTCTCAATAAGATATTCCATCAGTCTTAAAATTTTTTCATTCATATGTATGTAGGGGACACTTTGGTCCTAAGAGAACAGCTCGTACAATTTTAGAGTGTGGATTATTTTGGTCACTTTATTTCGTGATGCATATATGTTTTGCAAGTCTTGTGAACAGTGTTAAAAGACTAGAAACTTAGAGCATAGTGATCAAATGCCACTTAACCCTATACTTGTGTGTGAAATATTTGATGTGTGGGGTATTGGCTTTATGTGCCCTCTTCCATCTTCTTACAATAATGTTTACATTATTCTTACTGTTAATTATGTTTCAAAGTAGGTAGAAGTTAAGGCAATCCAAACTGATGATGCTAAAGTAGTTGTAGATTTTGTCAAGTCTCATATATTTGTTAGGTTCGGAACACCAAGAGCTATCATTAGTGATCGTGGGACTCACTTTTGCAATAGAGTGGTAGAAGCTTTATTGAAGAAATACAATGTCACCTATCGTATCTCTACTGCTTATCTCCCGTGGACAAGTGGAGGTGTCCAATAGAGAGATAAAATCTATACTTGAGAAAACTGGCAATCTGAACAGGAAAGACTGGAGTTTAAGGCTTGATGATGCACTTTGGGCGTACCGGACCGCCTACAAAACTTTTATAAGTATGTCTCCTTATTGTTTGGTATTTGGCAAACCATGTCATCTTTCTGTTGAGTTAGAACACAGGGCCTTTTGGGCTATTAAACATTGCAATATGAAAATGGAAGAGTCGGGTGAACCAAGGAAGTTGCAACTACAAGAATTGGAGGAAATCCATAATGATGCTTATGAAAGCTTGAAGATTTATAAGGAGAAGACGAAAGCTTTCCACGATCAAATGATTTCCAGGAAAAATTTTACTAATGGTCAAAAAGTTATGCCCTTTTCCTGGTAAATTGCATTCTAGGTGGATAGGACCTTTTCTTGTAAAAAACGTATTTCCTCATGGTGCAGTAGAAATTCAAAGCTCAGAAACTGGTAAGACTTTTAAAGTCAATGGACATCACTTGAAACCTTTTTATGAGAGGGAGAGGAATTCGTGTGACTACTTCGAGAACACTGTAAGAGTGTTTTATGTGACCGCTGGTGGGATGTTCTATTTAAGTGAAATAGCAGTAAGTACGCGTTAGTCTCCGATGAAATCGACGCCTTCGCAATAACAATACATGCCAGTTGTTTAAACAACCGGCACGTAATACCTGGTCATTTAGTAATAGGTGTCAGTTGCTCTTAGGCGTTTATTTACCTGGTCATTACTTTTGCATATCCAATGTGTTTTGTTTAAAAGATATTTACAAAAATTCCACAGCGTAGCTTTATTTGTCACATTTCGTTTTTTCAGAAACCGGCGCTTATTTCTTTTTGTTTCTATCGATTCTGTAGTAGTTTGTCCTTTTTTAGGTTTATTTAGAGTGTGAAGGGTAAATTTTTCGTTTTAAAACAAGCTAACAGTGAAATTTGATGAAACTATGAACTAGGACTAAGCTTGATAATTAGTGAAATGTTCGAGACTTAGCATGCTGAAAAAATTTGGTAATAGGAACAAAATTGTTTAAAAGTGAGAAATTAGAGACCTAAGGTGTAAATTATCCTATCTGGAATAACTCTGACAACCCAGTACATAAGTGTCACGGAAGTATAAAAATGATCTCCCACTATACGTTACGCACATATGGCGTGATATCATTAGACACCTACATGTAGCTTGTCTAATAATCTCCCTTCAATTTTGTATCTGATTGGGTAATTTTGCCAAATTTATATATAGCGAGATATCGGGACTACGTGAAAGTACATTGGGTACGTTGAATTGATAAGATTTTCCATGAAAAATTGCCTTTTTCCATTTAAGTTTTTATTTTTACGGTGTTTTATTCACAAAATATTTCGTAATACTTCTTTGTCCTTTCTCCCTATTAATGTTTCCCAGCAAATGGATCATATTTAATGTCTAGTGCTTTGAATTAAAAATTGGATTAACTAATCGACCCAAATGTTTATGAGCCCAAAAATCCTAGTTGTAAGTTGAATAAAACTTATAAATATATAAATATTATGTTTAGTGTTTTGTAGATATATCTGTATAATAATTAAAAACAATTCATCTTGTGGCGTTCTAGACTAATTCTTGGCTTGTGATTTGATCTTAAAAACTGGATAATTGGACAATCGGGACGAAAATCGTTGTATATCTAATTACTCACAATTTGTAGCATTAATTTTTTTTCCTTTTTGACGTGGCTTCTTCCATATATTTAAGGATGACTTGCTGGGAATAAACTGTTTATGAATAACATCACATAAACCCTCAACTAACGTTGAAATATCGAGAATAAAATCCTGAGAAGTGGAAGCGTACCTGAATCCAAAGACACAATTAATTGTCTACAGCCGTGCGTTTGACCTTCTAGATCAACATGTTTTCTTTAGGTTTTCTATCTGAAGATGGGATGTCAGAATCGAATTTCTTGAACGTGTGATCTGGAGACCATAACCGATGTATATATAGATAACAGCATGTTATCCCTAGGGTTTCATTATTTCAGCCCATCATTGAAATAGAAGCCCATTAGGTCTCCACACATTAAAAGCCCACATCCTATCAGATATACTAAAGCCCAACTTACTGAAATCTCATTAGATCACTTGAAGTGGGTTAACCTCATATGACAGCCCACAACACATAATTATTCACATATAAGCCCAAGGTTAGATTAAGGATCCAACAATCTCCCACTTGGGCTATATGTGTAACCTCGTAATCATGCGTTGTAAAAATAACCGTATGAGCTCAAATTTGTTATCATTACCAAAATGTATCTATATCCAATCGGGTCCATCAATCATATCAATATAGGATCAAAGCGGCCTTTGTCACATCTTTCGTGACTTGACCCATCAATGGTCACATATACTAATATAATTGAATGACATGGATCATGATGTGGATATATAGCATGGAAATTACATGCAATGTGATCTTAACATGCTTATTTCTAACTGGTCCACCTTAAACCTTAGTGAGATCAAACCATACTAAAGTTAGAGTGTGAATAAACCAAAAACTGTATTTCTGCAGAAAATAACTAAATATCCAGAAACTGAAATAACTGAAAAATACCTATATTGAAAAAGCATCTAAGATTATAAACTCCACTAGAACTAAATAACCTCAAATGACTTGACACCCATATGAACAGTGTGCTCATGAAACATTTTAGGTGTCAATCCTTTAGAAAGCGGATCCGCAACCATGGAGTTTGTTCCGACATGCTCTATAGACAACTGTCCACTCTGAACTCTTTCTTTAACAACTAGGAACTTGATGTCTTTATGTTTTGACTTAGTCGAACTCCTATTATTATTAGAATATAGAACTGCTGACTTATTATCACAAAATAACTTGAGTGGCCTTTCAATTCTATTCATTATGCGCAGCCACGTGACAAAATTTTGCAGTCATATCCATGATTGGATGCCTCATAACATGCTACAAATTCTGCTTCCATCCAAGCAGATAAATATAGCGTGACATAGATTTCTTACTAGCTTGGCGTCCAGCGAAATCGGAGTCAGTATACCCAACGATCTCAAGCTGATCCGACCTCCAATATGTGAGCATGTAGTCTTTTGTTCTCTGTAAGTACCACAAGACCCGTTTGGCTGCTTTCCAATGGTGTACTCCTGGATTGCTTAAATATCTGCCTAACATCCCTGTAATTTACGCAATATTCAGATGCGTACAAACTTGAGCATACATCAGACTCCCCACTGCTGAAGCATAAGGAATCTTCTGCATTTCTTTTTACTCAAAATTATTCTTAGGGCACTGTGTGAGACTGAACTTGTCTCCCTTAGCTACAGGGGTATCACTTGGTTTACAATCTTGCATGCAATATCTCTTATGAACCTTTTCGATATAGCTCTTTTGTGATAATCCAAGAATACCCCGAGAGCGATTTCGGTGTATCTGGATACCTAATACGAAAGAGGCTTCACCAAGATCTTTCGTCCCAAAATTTTTAGCTAGAAATCTCTTACTTTCGTGCAATAAGCCCATATCGTTGCTGGCAAGCAAAATATCATCGACATATAAAACCATAAAAATATACCTACTCCTACAGAACTTATGGTATACATAGTCATCGACTAAATTCACCTCAAATCCAGAAGAGATGATTACTTGATGAAATTTGAAATACTATTATAGAGATGCCTGCTTGAGTCCATAGATGGATTTCTTAAGTTTGCAAACTATATTCTTTAGATCTCATGATACAAAGTTTTCTGGCTTCACCATATAAATCGTTTCATCAATGTCACCATTTAGAAACGTTGTCTTTACATCCATCTGATGTAACTCAAGATTGAAATGCGCCACTAATGCTATTATAATTCTAAAAGAGTCTTTTGAAGAAACTGGAGAGAAAGTCTTTTTATAGTCGATGCCTTCTTTCTGTGTAAAGCCCTTTGCAACAAGACGTGCTTTGTATCTCTCCACATCGCCTTTTGAATCCCTCTTGGTCTTAAATATCCTTTCGCAACCAATGGGTTTTGTGCCTTCTGGCAATGGCATGAGATCCCACACATCATTAGCTTTCATGGACTTAATCTCCTCATTCATAGTGCAATCCACTTTCGAGAATTAGAACTTTCCATGGCTTGATGGAAGTTGATTGGATCATCTTCCATCACTCCAATGTCAGCCTCATATTCTTGAAGAAATACAATGTAATTATCTAGCATTGCACTTCTTTTCTCTCTAATAGATCTTCTTAATGGCATAGGTTTTTGAGATAGCAAAATTTGTTTTACTGGAATTGTAACTTCATTGGGAGGTTCTTCAACATTGTCTTGATCTGTTGTGTCTTGAACAAAATCAAGAATGGAATCCTGACCAATTTCAATATCACCTGTGGGAATATTGACATATTTCTCTTCAAGGACAAAGTCCCTAACCATTTCTCCCCCTCAAACTCGACATCCTCAAAAAACCGAGCATTTCTGACTCGAAAATTGACTTAGTAATCGGATCATAAAACTTGTACCCCCTGGATCTTTCAGAGTATCTAATAAAATAGCAACTCACGGTTCTTGAGTCCAGTTTCTTTTCATTAGGCTTATAAGGCCTTGCCTCAGCTGACATCCCAAAATATACAAGTGCTTCAAACTAGGCTTTTTGCTTGTCCAAAGTTCATAAGGGGTTTTGGTAGTTGCTTTTATCGGAACTCTATTAAGAATATAAGCTGCAGTCTTGAGTGCTTCTCTCTAGAGTGAGGCTGGTAAGATAGAATGAGATATCAAACTCCTTACCATGTCCTTAAACGTTCTGTTTCGTCTTTCAACAACACCATTCATTGTAGGCGAACCCGACATAGTGTACTGTGGGATGATACTGCATTCCTCTAGGAATTTAGCAAAAGGTCCCGGACGTTGTTCACCTGAACCGTCATATCTGCCATCGTATTCTACACCACGGTTAGATCTGACGCTTTTGATCCTTTTGCTGAGTTGGTTCTCAACTTCAGCCTTATAGTTTTTGAACGCATCCAGCGACTGTGCCTTTTCATAAAGAAGATATATGTAGCTATATCTAGAAAAATCATCTGTAAACATTATAAAATATTGTTGACCATTCCAAGAAGAAGTTGGAAATGACCTATAAATGCCCGTATGTATAAGTTCTAAGACGTCCAGAGTCCTGTTAGCTTCAAATCTTCTTTTATTGGTTTGTTTCCCCTTTATACAATTAATTCAAACATCAAAATCTACAAAATCGAGGGGATCAGGAATTCCATTTGACACAAGTCTCTCAATTCTCCGTTTGGAGATGTGACCTAATCTCTTGTGCCATAATGAAGTAGAATTCTCATTGGTTAATTTTCCCTTTATACCTCGTGTACTTAATTGCAGGGATTCATTAAATGAAGCAATTGTGTTAATAAAATAAAAATTATCATATCCTGATAAAGAACCAGACCCAACTAGTTTTGAATCATGAACAAACTAAATTTTCCATTTCCAAATGAACCAAAATTACCAAATTTGTCCAAAGCAGGAATGGAAATTAAATTCCGTCTAAAAGATGGCACGACAAATGTCTCATCAAGATCCAAATAATATCCAGTCTTTAACAATAATCTAAATTTTCCTATTGCCTCTACTTCAACCTTTGCGCCATCGCCAAAATAGATGTATCTTTCACCATCACTTGGTTTTTCGCAACCCAGGCAGCCCTGCATAGACACACTGATGTGAGTGGTTCCACCAGAATCTATCCACCATGTGTGTCTAAGTACCGAAGTTAAATTAACCTCAGAGCAAACCATAAGAAGCATACCTTTCTTAGCACACCAAGCATGGTAATTGGTGCAATGCTTCTTCTTATGCCCTTCAGCTCCACAAAAGAAACAACCAGTACCTTTGGAATCATTCGATTTCTTTTGTTGTTTCTTTTGAGGTGCTCTATCTACAGCTTCTTTATTCTTCTTTCTTTTGTTTCCCTTGTTCTTGTTTTTAGAGGTTGAGGCCAGATGAGCACTTTCTGTCCTATCTTACTTTAACCTTTCCTCTTCCTGAACATAGTATGATATGAGCTCATTCAGAGACCAAGTCTCTTTTTGACAATTATAGCTCACTTTAAATTGATTAAACTGTGATGGAAGAGATATAAGAACCAAATGTACTAGCAAGTCCTCAGAGAGGTCAAGCTTAAGTGCTTTCAACTTTGAAGCAAGATGAGACATCTCTAAGATGTACTCCCTGATATTGCCTTTACCTGTATAGCTCATTGAAATAAGACTTGCCAAGAGTGTACCAATTTCAGCCTTTTCATTCTTGAGAAACCTCTTTTCAATATCAGCAAGGAACTCCTTAGCTGTTACAATATTTTCAGAAATTGTGACCCTGAATGCTTCTGGAATGGTCTTCTTCATGATCATTAAACACATGCGGTTTGTTCTCTTCCATCTTTCCATATCTCTCTTTTGATCAGAAGTACTCTGATCTGTAATAGGTAGAGGAGAATCTTCCCTTAACGCAAAGTCTAGATCCATGACTCCGAAAACTATTAATAAGTTCTCTCGCCATGACTTGAAGTTGGAACCATTTAGTAAGGGAATAGAATTGATGTTGGCAGTAATATTAGTAGGAGTCATAGCTGAATAGAGAACAACAAACATACAAAACAAGCTCACATGAATCTTCAATACCAAAATCACAATAATAAATTCAAATAAAAGTAAACCCCATCTCAAGATACCAAGCACTCTATTAATATTTTATCTTTGGACAAAATATTAACTTGTAAGTGATATCTTGGAATAGTAATCAAACATTGACAATAAGAACGTGTCGAACAATAAATCTTCCTTTGGGCCGATTTATTGTTCACACGTAAAAAACCGAATAATTATCACATGTTTATTACCACAAGTGCACAGACAATTCAACCTTCCTTTGGGCCGATTAATATTTACATAAATTACATGCACATGACCATTTGTATTTCAAAATAAATCAATTTCCACAAGAGAGGTCACTTTGGTGACTTGTTGTTTCAATTAATTTACCTCAAAATACATACACAAAAATACCAATATTTGAATTTAAAATTGTTCCTTAATCAATTCCTAAAGCCATAGGAATTTAAATCCAAATTTAACAAAAATTTAAAACCAAGTATCACATACATGCATAACCACATATAACGTCAATATATAATAACCAATGTTATATACATATGTTATGCATTTATGTAACCTTTAATTTAGTTTTGTTATATATAATGGATTAATGACCAAAGAACAAGAGTGGTCACAACATTCTTTCGAATCCGAAAACTTCAGAAAACCAACATTTTTTTTTTTTTTAAATTCGCGCAGCGGCCAAAAGTCATCAATCCAGAAATAATAAGACAAAATTATATTCATATATATACTGCGTGCGATGTCCGGATTAATAAGTTCCACCGCCAAAATTAAACAATGGAAACTAATTATCAAAACCAAATTCATTACACTATAAAATAGCGGATAATCATCAACCGCCAAGATAATATTGACAAATCAAATAGCCGTATATATTGAATGACAATATATTTTGTAGTTGTCATACCACAGAATAAACACATGTATCAATTTCGATTTTTAATATACAATCCACCGAACCTATTTTGCAACAATATTATTATATTGTTTAATTCAATGATGTCAATGGCAGTGGACATAATGCATATGATAAACATAATTCATGAATATACAATTCAATTCCTCAACTTACACATAAACCGAAACCAAGGCATTCGTCCTCAATGAATATAATTCGTGATAAACTGAGTCGAACCAAAAGTAAATTACGCAATAAAACCATAAACTCAATATTCATAAATCCTTAATGAATCAAACATGGGTTGGCTCTGATATCACTTGTTAGGAATAAACTGTTTATGAATAACACACATAAACCCTAAACCCACGTTGAAACATCGAGAATAAAATCTTGAGAAGCGAAAGCGTACCTGAATCCAAAGACATAATTAATTGTCTAGAGATCAACACGCTTTCTTTAGGTTTTCTATCTGAAGATAAGACGTCAGAATAGAATTTCTTGAATGTTCTGGGGACCATAACCGATGTATATATAGATAACAACGCATTATCCCTAGGGTTTCACTATTTCAGCCCATCATTGAAATAGAAGTCCATTAGGTCTCTACACATTAAAAGCCCACATCCTATCAGATACAATAAAGCCCGAATTACTGAAATCTTATTAGATCACTATTTTAGCGGACTTAACCTTATATGACAGCTCATAACACATAATTATTCACATATAAGCCCAATGTTGGATTAAAGATCCAAGATGACCAAGTTACAAGAATTGAAATTTTCTTATCTAAAATAGAATATAATTCTCCTAGAGCATACAACACTATTATACCACTACAGATATATAGAAAAACTGATGTTTCTATTATACCACTAATTTGTCGCTGGCGGCCGACTTCACAGTCGCAGGCGATTTTTCAGATCATAGGTGGGGGTGCTTTTTCGAAGCGAGAGAGGGGGTGGGTTTGGGTTTCGACGTTTTCAGACAGAGAAAAAAGGGTGGGTCAGTCTTTTGAGTTTTACAGAAAAACTACTACAAACAGAGCTGGGAGCAGAAGCAGGAGTAGAGCAGATTAGTTCCGGTTCAACATGAAATCTTGACTCAATCCAATCCGACTCATTATATTTTGGCTTGGGTTGTATAAGTTTTGGGGCTGGATCCATTACCTCCCTTTTTGCCACTGTTAGAGCAAGTTTAACGCCGGGTGAAAAAGTTAAGTGAAAAAAATTAAAGTGAAAAAGTGAGGGGTGAACTAATTCTCAAATAATCAGTAGGAGGAAATTTTAGAGGGAAAACATAGATACATGAAGAATCATCACCAACTTTGCAAATTGAAACGTCTAAGAATTTTGTGGACAAATTTGGGTGGCCATTTTCTTGAAAACTCTAGAGCATGCAAGTTGCAAGAAGGAAAAAAAAAAAAAGAAAAAAAGAAAAAAGAAAAATGATAAACAATACATCCACCACCACACCAACACCGACATCCACTACAATAAATAGGTGAATTGCCATCCCATTTGCAATGCAAGGAAAGGAGTCAAGATTGAGTGGTAGATTGCGGTGCGTGAAACGCAAGAAAGAGAAGAATGGAGGCGTGAAGTGAGTAGGGTGAAAGAGTAAGTGCTCAAGCAGTAAGTGCTTGAGTGCTTAGGAGTTATAGGTAAAGCGAATAAAAATAGAATTAGTGAGGGAATTATAAGTGTCCCATTGTTAAAATATTTTGTGAGCTATAATAAAAATAATTTCTTTAGTGTGTCTAAACTCTATAAGTGGTACCAGAGCAGGTCGATCTGGGGGTAACGTTATTAGTGTCAGATCAAGCGACGATTTGGCAGATTATCATAGCAATGTCGAGTAAGGGCTTTGCGGGCTTACGAGTGGGTTGATCAAGGGCCTGAAGTTATCAAAGTACGGCATTTGAGGGAAGATTATTTGTGCTTTGGGTTATTGTGCACAATATTAAGATTGTGAAGCTTAGAGAAGCTTGCTTGGTTACAAGGTGGTAATCCAAGATGCAATGGGAGGCTTACAGGTGGCAGGTGAAATTAAGAAACTCAATAATTATAACTACACCACATGAAAGACATGGATAGAGTCGTATCTCCAAGGCTATGACTTGTGGAAAGTAGTTGACAGTAAGATGCCAGAGCTTTGAAGAAATGGAAAGCAAAAGTAGGGAAAGGTGCTTAAGATAGCAATCGACGAGATATTGCTAGAGCATGTTAGAAATGTGGGTACACCAAAGAAGCCGTGGGACACGTTGAAAGCGTTAGTCTCCAAGAAAAATGAGTTCAAGTTGCAGCTCATTAAGAATGAGCTAGTATCAATCAAACAGGGCGAGATGACAGTATGAGAATATTTCAAGAAGGTAAAATCTCTCTGTCGTGAAGTCTCTGAATTTAGATAGTGAAGTCTCATAATCTAAAATGAGGAGAATAATAATACATGGATTGAGATAAGAATTTATGGGCATTTTTGCTGCAATACAAAGTTGGCCAAAGCAACGATCTCTGGATAATCTAGAAAATTTGCTAGCTGACCAAGAAACGTTGACCAAGCAACTAATAGAGGTCTCAATAAAGGAGGAAGAAGAAAATGTATTATTTAGGTGCAATAAGAAAAGAGGGGAAAGTAGAGGTTTTGAGACAAGGGGAGTACAACAATATTACAACAAGAGAGGACATTATGGTGGATATAAGCGAAATAATGACCCATGTTACGTATGTGGCAAACGAGGTCATTATGCTCGAGATTGTTGGTACCACAAAACATCAATAGAGGGTAATGTCGCAACTCATGAGCAATGAGGACATGAGAGTGAAGAAGAATCGGATTTCTAGGCATGCCCTGCAATTATTAAGGAAGCTCGTGGGAGGCAATCCAAATCAAGTAAGAAGAAAGAATCTAGAGGAGTTTTGTTTCTACCTTTACAATTGTTTGATGAAGATGATTCACCTGGAGACGAGGAATACGAAGAAGTGTCTAGCCAAGAATCATCTGAAAATGATTGAGTGAAAGACCAAGGACACAAGGAGGTGTTTGGCAAACAATCAAAAGACAAAGGACATGATAACATGTATGGTGGAAATTCATCTGAAGATGATTGGTTTGACAACTCACAACACGAGGAGGTGTTTGATGAAGAGTCATCTTGGGAAGCACTAAGAGGATAGAATCACACTCAGAGAGTACAAGAGAGAAGTTGCTTGAGCGGGATGAAGAGTCATCTTGGTTAACATTATTGCTGAAAACTATCTTGGAGATGTTGCAAGAGTAAGAAACAACAAGACGTCTGCTCGGTCCCTAACTCTGCCCACAAGGATCCTCTTAAGGAGAGGTTTGAACCAGCCCATTTAACATGGTCAGCTTCTCACTGGAGAACCGATGTGGGATAGAGAGCACTGCCCATGGTACAGCCTCCCACTCACCACGCTCCGAGCGGAACTCTGAGCCAGTGCCTTGGGGTCATGGTGTAAGAAACAATAGGATGGCTGCTCGGTCCCTAACTCTGCTCCAAAAGGATCCACGTAAGAAGAGTCCCACATCGGTTCTTCAGTGATAAGCTGACCATGTTAAATGGGCTGGTTCAAACCTCTCCTTACGAGGATCTTTTTCCGGCAGAGTTAGGGACCGAGCAGCTGTCCTGTTGTTTCTTACACCACGACCCCAAGGCGCTGGCTCAGAGTTCCGCTTGGAGCATGGTGAGAGGGATGCTATACCACGGGCAATGCTCTCTATCCCACATCGGTTCTCCAGTGAGAAGATGACCATGTTAAATGGGCTGGTTCAAACCTCTCCTTACGAGGATCCTTTTGGGGTAGGGTTAGGGACCGAGCAGCCGTCCTGTTGTTTCTTACAGAGTCAAAAGAAATAAAAGATGAATGGCAGAAAGATAGAGATTATGCCAGTGAAATCAGGAAGAGCATTATAGAATGTGCAAGTGTGTGATAGTTAAGTGACAGCAGAAAACACGATGATATATTAAGCTTAGAACATGACGTCAAGGGAATCAAGCATGATGAATCAAGAAAGCCTAGTAATAAGGAGCTGGCTACATGGACACAAAAAGAGACTATTGAAGATGGCGCTGACAAGAATAAGAGTTTCTCAGATATGGTTCCGATCGAAGAACTAAAGAAAAAGCTAAGATGAGAAGTTGGTGCTGAAAGAGAGAATTGAAGAATCATCA
>CAVNYN010241394.1:0-14359 GCA_963692815.1 Nyctanthes arbor-tristis | reverse complement strand
CAAAAATACAAACATATAACTAATGGAAGGTTGCAGACAATAAAAGACCAAATAATACGTAAGCTTCAAAAGAGATATTTTCAGGATATGCCTATGAAAGTGCAAAATTTTATTAGTTTTGCTTCTACTGGTTAAAGTGTCAAAATTTTAGAAGAATATGCTCAGTTGACTTATAATTTCTCCAAAAAAATTTTCATCAGGTATTAACTAAATTAATAAAAAAACTAGTGATTTCACCAGTGCGTTGCACGGGATGCTATGACCAAATAAAATGTACACCATACAAATAAAGAATAATCCAACATAATCATTTGAGAAACTTATTGTCATAATTCACCAGCTTTATTATTGCAAGTTTCAACGTGAATAATATAGTTGACAATAAGTATTTATTCCACAAGCTGTTACATTTTGAAAGCACAAGGAAGCGCTCACAATACCCTGCATTAAGCAAGCGAATTTTAGTTAGTATGTCAAACACTATAAAACAAAATTATATAGGTGACATAAAATTAATGCATACATACCTAACGGTTAAAAAGAACACATGACTATAAATTGTTGAATACCTCATTGTAAATATGGCTAATTAAGTACATAATAAAGCTTAAGATAGTTTACATATTAAATAAATAAATATGTACTATAATATAATTATAGTTGAGGATATATAAAAATCAATGAAAAGAGTCTCACCGTGATTATAAGAACTGAAGATACTTATCCGTATGACAAACTTTTATATGATTTAGGTCATTCCAGATTTAACCAATAAATAGATCTGTGAAAAAAATAGTATGGAATTAGGGCTTGAAGATTGACAGAATAATAAGATAATTTTACCTGACATATAGATGGCAACGATAATTAGGCAGATTATTAAACTCAAATTGATGAGGGTCGGCAAAGTCTGAATCTGCTAGGACTCAGTCTCCCGATTGAAGATAACGGAAAAGGCAGATACTTCACAAGATAGGATTTGAATAAATCCTTATCTAACCAAGGAGAAAACAAAATTATGTAAAAGGACATTAACCAGATCTTCAAGTAACATTAGGGGTTTGAATCGATAGTTATCTAATCGCCCAGAAATACGAATCATGAAGAATGACATTGGCCAGATCTCCAAAACTAATCATAGAGAAATGCGAATCGTGAAGAACGACATCAGTCAGATCTGCAAAATTCAGAAAGAGAGGCCAAACTAATCGTAGAGAAATGCGGCCAGATCTTCAAGTAACATTAGGGGTTCGAATCGATCATTATCTAATCACCCAGAAATACGCACGCATGAAGAATGACGTTGGCCAAATCTCCAAAACTAAGCATAGAGAAATGCGAATCGTGAAGAATGACATCAGTCAGATCTGCAAAATTTGGAAATAGAGCTTAAAACTAATCGTAGAGAAATGCGAATAGTGAAGAACGACATGGTCTGATCTGCAGAAGTCGGGAAGAGATAGCAATCTACCAGCACAAGTAAAAGAGAGAAGAAAAGTAAAATGCGTGCGTTGAAACTGTAGAAACGAAGTGGAAAAAAGAGTCCATTGAATTTTTAATAGATAAACCAATTAAAATAGATTTATTATATATAATAATAATCAACCTAAAACTAAATTACTTTAATGCATATATAGATTAGCTTATTAAATTGCTAAAATGAAGAACAAATTTGACAATCATTACGACAAAAGTCCCTTGATCTATTTTTTTCTCATATTACTTACACATTAATAATTTTTAATTTAGAAAATAAAAAAGGTCCAGTTCAGTTTAAGTGGTTTTTCAAAGTTCGAAATCTAAGCCAAACCATTTCAAGCTGCTTGAAATTGTCTCAAACCAAATGAATCCATTTCACTTTTCAAACAAATCAATCAAAACCATTCTCGTAGATTGGTTCGGTTCTTCAGTTTGACGGTTTATTTGCTTAACCCTAATATATAATACTAATGCCATTGTGCCTTCTCCATATCCCCCTGCCACCCTCCCAAAAGTCACTTTCTCTTTGATACTACTTCTTTTGGTTTCTTTGCATTGATATTTTAATGAAGATTATTATATCTGTTTCAGGGCTTGGATAATAATTTACTTCTTATCACTAGTCATATAGAATCTTGAAGGCTTTCATTACTTTATAAAATATCACAAAGATGTTTGTGTTATGAAATAGAAGGAAAAATACAGAAATATAGAGAGAAAATACAAAGCAAACTCAAGAATTTTGTGTGTATTATTATGAGAATCCAAGACCCGTATTTATAAGTACAAGTCGAGAGATTTTGGGGTACAATAGTCATTTACAATATAATTAAATAATTTACAACACTCCTCCTTGAATGACTAATCTATACAATAATTGACTCATTAAAAATCTTGTTTGGAGAAAAACCTAATGGGGGAAAAAGAAGAAAGACTATCAAACCCAGGAAAAAAAGAGTGCAATTGAGCCTGAATAAATTTTGAGCATCCTAGATGCTACCTTATTAGAACTTTGCTAGAAAAACCTATCAAATAAAAACTAGTCGAAAGAAAAAGAGTACATCTGCCCCTCCTAAATTTATTTAATAATAATTGTCTTCTTGTATTAAATCATTTCGCCAAATCTTTAATACTCTTCAAGACCTAACATGAAAAAAAACCTGGTGGGAAAAAATCTGAGTAAAAGAAAAATACATTATTCTTTGATACGCTATTAAAATTGTCTTGTTAAAAACTTTGCTAGGAAAACCCAGTGAGATAAAACTCAGTCAAAGAAAAAATACAATGCGTATCTTCCTTATCTATATTGGCAACCTGTACAAGAATTTCAGTTCTTTATATGCTTCATGCATATAAAATCCCTCGGGGATTACACCATATTTATGATATTTTCATATATTGCCAATTGAGCACAACATCATATTTCAATTGTACCACCACATATTTGATGATACTTCCACATAAGTACTTATTGATATTTTATTGATATAATATATATTTTCAAATGACTAGACTACTGGTCTTAAATATAGCAATCTACTGGATTGTACCTTTTCGTTCTGGCCAAAATTCTATGTCACTAAATTTTTTGGTGAAAAATTAATTCAACATCATCGCAATTATTGAGCTAACTAATATTTTTTTATTGTTGAGAACTATTTTTTATCGATTCCATTTGATTCCCAGTGCAGACATAACACTTTGAGATCTCTTTTATTTTACTAATTTCAGGTATCTGAACCTCTTAAGGGTTTTTTGATAAGTTATATCTATGTATTCTTCTAGAGTATTATGCTTCAATATGACCATCCTGTAAAATATCCGCTCCATATTCTATTTCTAGATATTTATTTTGGAATCGACCACATCATACTTCAGGCATGCCGTTATTACTTAAATCCTCTTATAGGAATTTATATCAATCGAAGTTGGAGCCTTCAACTTGGTAAATACAATTGGCAACCGTAAAGTTAGCAACCTGAAATGCAAATAGCAATCTGAAATGCAAACTATCCTGCAAACCTCAGATTTGCATTATGCTATGAGAGGATTACAAGCTCACATTTCATAAATTTGTTACCGACTATCAATTCCTCACCCTGATGCTGAGAAGACTTGGCGAATGAAGCAATAATTGACAAATCATATCGTAAAATATCATCTTTCAGGAATGAAAATTAAATAAATGCTATACAAAAGGGATTTAAACCGAAACATGCATTTTTAGCATTCAAAAATACCCATCTCAATTATGTGGTGGCAATATTATACATAAATCGCATTTACAACCTTTAATAAAGGGAGGCTTCTGACTGTAAGACAATTATAAAAAGGGTATCACATAAATTTTATATTTGACAAATTTATTGAGAATATCGTCGTTACCTATGAAATATTCATTTCACTTAACCACAAATGATTGTTTTCATTAAATAGTATAGCAAATAACTTGAGGTATTTACCAATTAAATTTGCTAAACCATAGGCAACGAAATATCTCAAATAACATATGAATAATTAATAATCTTGGGATGTGACTTGCTAATTAGTTCAAACAATCTTGAAAACTTCAGGTACTAGATGTAAGGTACATGTGACCTCTAGTGGATGCAAATATTCATATCATATATTCTAGAGGTCTATTTGAAAGGTGAATGGGCCCAACAAATTCACCCTAGAATTTATTCCAAAACATTTGAAACCATGATCGAAATTAGTGATGATTTTATAACCAGTTTAGAAGAATCTTCAAGTTCTTCAAACTATTCTCAATATTTTAATTATTTATTAAACTATGATAGTCTAACCAATTACGCCAAATAAAATACTCTTAAAATTGAACTTCTTGTTCAATATATAATGAATAAATTTGTACCAATACTCTATAGTACAAATTAAGATAATTAGCATTAATTACAACATATTAGACACTTCCATTTGAAATTGTTTCTCAAATATTTGAAAAATTTATTAAAAATGATATCAAACCATATGAATGACACATAGTTGTGGATTCCTATGCGATGTGTCTTGATGCACGTCACATTGTCATATAACACCATATGGTGCCATACCATATATGTTGGATTGTAACTAGAAATTCACATAAGGAAACATCTGCTTTTGATCTAATGGAACCATTATTAATCTTGCCCAACAACATGATTGAATCAGCAGATGGAAATACTTAGTTGATCTAATTGAAATATCCAGCACTCAAGTTTTACAAAACGGGAAGGAAAATGGATGCCTCAAGCTACAAAAACAAAACACATCAGCTATTTTTAGGTACAACTGATTAAAATTTCTAATTGAACAAGAGGTTGTTAGTATTTTCATTTCCATTTTTCTTTTTCCATAATTTGTTTTTGGTATATGTTAGTTCGAAAAGCAAGAGAAAAAACATGTGAATAGCTATATAGAATCAAGAGGTACGTGCAACAATTTAGCAGACTTCCTTTTTTTTTTTTTAATATTCAGGGATTAGCATGAATCATGTTTGCGCAGTCAAAGTATGCTAAATAAACAGAAAACGGCATGCATAATACTTGTTAAAAATGCAAATAATTCATAACAGCTTCTAGGAATTAAGAGGCACATGCAGAGGAACGTATGTTATTAATCTTTAACGCTTAATAATTGTTTCGTGCATGTACACTGTCCAAGTCTTTTTCCCTATTTTCATTTATTTATAAAGAAAGTCTTTTATGTCTATTTTTGGTCCTTTTCATATGACAAACGTGAATGAATTCTTAGTGATTGTATCATATTGCTAGAGTCGTACATGCAAGAAAGGAGTGTTGCATATATAAAATAAAATGATAAAAATTTCCAGCTACATGCCAACACGGCTGAACAAATGTAAATATATCCAATGGCATAGTGTGAAATGACCAAACATAAATGATGGTGTCACAGGGAGAAACTACCAATACTTACAATAAAGTCCTAACTTCTTCAAATGTTATATACTTTACATTTTTCGCTGATACTTCCCTATTGTTACTTTTGTTGTATAGTGGCTGAAGAGTGAATAATTTGATTTGGGGTACACTATTTTCTTTTTGGTAGAATTTTTAACCATGCACTATTTCAATGCAAGAGGAACCAATCAACATGATAGGGCAGAAATTTAGCAGTTGGCACGTTAAGATATTGTATTCTTGCATTTTTTTCAATTCTTTCATTTCATTATAACATATTACTGTTTTACTTTTTAAAAAGTGTGTTAGAAATTGAAATTTTTGGTTTATTATACAAAGTAATTCTTTTTCTTTTAATTCTAAACCTAACTTGAAATAAAATTTGTCTTTCAAAACTTCTAAAGTATCTTAAAATTCATAAAGCATGACTTTTGGTGACTTAAAATTATCTTTACATAACTTACAAAAAAAAGTTCTTAAAGTATGACAAAAAATTTTCTTTTAAGAAGTGTCATCTCTAAAACCAAGCTACATTACAATAAATAAAAGTATAGCATCAAATCAGTGAAATTAGTGCTTATGGAGGACTTACACTACACGAAATCAAATTGGCTAGCCATTTTGGTGTAAAAATGACGTGAACACTGCAAAAGCAAGGAGACAATTGCTATTGCGAGAGAGACGAGACCTAGACCTGGAAAAAATGATAAGAAACTTTACCTTATTCTTCACTCAAAATCAAGTTCTGTGTCTCTTTTGCGAATCTTTCCTTAAAAGTTGCATTTGTTTGCAAATTCTAGCTTTGGAGTAGTGAAGCTCCAGATCTAGAATTTGACATTTATTGTGTCTTTTATGCTTTACATTTCTTGACAATAATGCATATAGACGAAAAAATGTTACAAAACCGATGGAAAAATCAGGCGCTTTACATTGCCGTGAATGCTCCTTTTTTGCACAAAAATAAGGCACTATGAGTAAAAAATTGGGCACTTATGTTTGGTGATGGCCAAATTTGTGCAAGATATTTGGCGAAGGTACTATCAATTGTTGTTGTCGGCATAGAAAGGGCCTAATAAAAGAAAATGCTATTGCGGTGGGCATTTGGGTCCTTTATTTTTTTTTGGGGGGGGGGGGGGAGGGGGGGACACTAGAAATGGGTGAGGAAACTGGTGGCTGGGACTTGGCAGTGGGAGTTGTTTACTTGAGAATTCTAGACGGCCCTCATATGTATCTATGTAGATTTTTCCCATTTTTTTTTTTAAATAAATCCTATTCCTCACTAATTTTGTTGGTGCGATTAGGAAGGTGACATTTGACAATAAAATTGGGAAGTGCCAGGTTATAATTTTTTTTTAATAACAATAATGGGTTAAGGAGTCAGCATGTTACTTATCAATACAACATTTGCTGTCCTTTTTGCAAGTGTATATCATGACACGTTCTCTGCTTTTGTTAATTTACAATATGTTGGAAACAATTTTTTGTTCCAAAAATGTGGAAACATGATTTGATAACAATTTACAACCAATATTTTGTGTCAAGTATTTTACTGTAGTTAGGTAATAATGTAGGTGATAATGTTGAATGTAATGTAAAAGTTTGATAGCATTCATTGTTGTTATGAGACTATCTTACATAGTTATATTGATTTTAGTGTGTTGAAATTAAGAAACCATCAACAGCTTGTGTACGTATTTTAAGAAGGCTTGCTCCTAATTGTTGTAAATTAGACATGAAAATGGAAATGGCCTAATTATTGAAATAGATAGGGCCCTAAGCTTAGAGATCGATGTACTTTGAACTTAGAACCCGATCTGTTTCTTTAGAAAATAACAAATTGGAAACGGTAATTTGTCAATTAGTGCGTAGATGTGCACTAGAGCTAGTTTGAATGCGAAATAAGTATTTCTAGTGCATAGAAGAAAACAGAAGATAGCAATGAGTTCTTGAATTGCAAAATGTGTGAATTCTTTTGGTGCTAATTAGTAGGACTAACGTTAACCATTCTTGTGTATTGGTAATATCCTTTATCTAATCTAACCCTTCGTCGAGATACACATTATAGCCACAATCTCTTTAAATTTTTAGAGTTTTAAATTCGTCTTATTTTGGTTTTGATTAAGTGTAACTAATTAATTTTTCACTTTCAACACCATAGTTAATTCACGAACGTAATATGGCATACAACTTTAAAATGCCGTAAAGTAGTATCTAGTGCATTTGAACAACCTCCTTTCAATAACTAGACTGTATAAAAAAAGGTGGATTTATGAGTTGCTAATCTATTGATAATTCTGCAATGTATTGATAAAATAAAAAACTTAATTAGATGAGTATGACAAATATGTCTGCGCTGAAATTCCAAATAAAGAACTGTCTCCAATCCTTTATGAGCAATTGTTGAACATATGATGCACGGACTTGTGGAGAATACAATGAAAAGAACTCTCGTATGGTTAATTTGGAAACTACAAATTGTATCCAAGATAATTTTCTTCAACTACAATGCATGGCAAAAACAGATATCCAATATATCGTAGAAGAAATAACGAATCACAAATTGAAAATTTGTTTGACAATAATCACAAAAATTATTCTAAGAACAATTACGATAATTTTCTATGTCCATTCCTAATCTTATTATTTATATTGATAGATTAAAGTGAGAAATGCAAGTTAAGATAATTGATAGGTAGTTCCATATAATCCTTAACTATTATCAAGATATAATTGCGATATAAATGTAGACATTTGTTCAAAAATAAATGCAATCAAATACCTCTATTGATGTCAAATTTAGCCTTCGAATCAACAAATGAAATTTGTTTACGTGAGAAATTCGTATCTAAATCGATATGAGCAACAAATATAAAAACTCAGAGAATGTTTATAATATATGGAAGATAGTAAATGTACCAAAGACAAGAAGAACTAGATTTGGGTGTCCAACCCTTTCTCAGTTTCGTTTGAGGCTTATTTATAGCATATAATTTCGTAAGGTAATAATTACATGCATTTACTACCGGGCCTACAAAAATGTTACGTGGGCTACATCGACTGAGACTTGGTCTTCACTCTTTTAACTGATTGTTGTCCGGACCCTACATGTAGCTGGTGACTCATTTAATACCGGGGTATCAGTGATAAAGGGAAAGGCTTTGCACATGGGCTTGTCAGTCATTGTTCAACTATCGCTTCTGAGAGTCGTGACCTTATGACCTAGTAGAAGAAGCTATTAAGAGACCTAAAGTGCTGATATGCATGGGATGCCCTATTGATAGGGAGCTATGAAGGTCACTGGGTGATTTTTAGCTTTCAGGTCTTCAGGCCGTTGGGCCGTTTTGGTCGTTAGATAATTCAAAGGCCGGGGGACACACTTCTAAGATCCCTTGACCATTGACCTTCTTTGACCTGGTGACCTGGTAACCAAAAAGTGCCCCTTTAAGGTCGTTGTTCCTGAGCTGCATGATTAACGGCCTTGAAGTCCGGTTTGCTTCTATTCTAAAATTTTTAGCGCCTGAACCGGACGCTTTAAATTTTGAAATCCCTAGTTTAGTTTCGTCCTACCATGTGTCCGTTGTTCACTGGGATGGCGTGTTCTAGGGAATTTGCAGATAGTAGTCATTAATTTGATTGTTGTCCTTTCACTTTCCAAGGCAACAAGCAACCGCTACACTTTATCTTCCCAAACCTTATTTATACTCTCCCTCTCGCTTCTATTGCCCCTATCATCTCCTGTCTAGTCTGCAATGAACTTTTACCCTATGCCATTCACCTGGAAGGACTCAGTATTTCTCAATAGATTTTCAAAACTTTGAGGGATTTTTGCTTTAAGGTAATCATTCTCTGTTATTTCTAGGATTCTTGGCTAGTCTTGAGACAACATGATGGTGAGCGGAGAAGGAGAGGAGTCTCGAGTGAGCACCAGCCAGTCTATTGTGGAAGAAGTAGAAGAGCCTTAGATTCAAGTAGATTAAGTTAGGGTTTAGGGTTCCTCTCTCTCGACCTGTAACCAAACTGTTGCAATTATGGGGAGTTGCCCCCTCACAGATCCCACCAAATGAGTGGAGACCATAATAGGGGTCTTCGCTTTTTTGGTAGCGTAAAGGATTCCTAGCCCTAAGGATTTTGACTCTTACTACATGTTGAAATCCTCTTCTTCTGGAGAGAAGGGTTGGTTTTACGTGTCAGCCTACCCCAAATCAGGAGGTCAGTACCTCTGGGCTAATATGGTGAAGGGGGTGTCTGAGTCAGTCTTTGATTAGAAGAAGAGTTGGTTCTGGGTAAGAGAAAATTAAAGAACCCCATCGGGCCCAGATCATGTGGGCACGAGCATGGCAATGAGGTATACAACTGTCAGTAAGTGGCTTTCTAATGTATCTTCTTTAGGAATGGATGAGCTAGTAAGTTTTTTTTTTTTTTTTTTTTTTTA
The DNA here is from genome assembly GCA_963692815.1 of Nyctanthes arbor-tristis. NCBI lineage: Eukaryota > Viridiplantae > Streptophyta > Magnoliopsida > Lamiales > Oleaceae > Nyctanthes > Nyctanthes arbor-tristis. The sequence goes on along the minus strand of CAVNYN010241394.1, from coordinate 4,525 downwards.
CTCTAGGAGTTGACTTGTCGCAGCTCATATGCCCTGACCTTCAAGGAAAAGGCCGAAGAAGTCACCAATTTGGAAGCTCAAGCTCGCCACGTTAGCGACCTTACCAACTAGGACTCTTGATTGAGATGAGGCTATCAACACCGCTACCAGAACACAGCACTAGCAGTCCCAACAACCGTAAGTCACCACTGTGCTCTAGGTTTGCTTACGCATATTAGGAAACCTGACACTGATGCTTTCCTTGTTCCAGAGAAGAAGAGCCGCAAGGGAAAAACTCAAGAGATGAGGTCTGTAGAAGAATTCACCGCCGCTTTACGGAGGAAGGAGTAGAAAAAGCGGCTCCGGGAGAAGGCTACTGAAAAGAAGGTCGTGCTAGAAGCCGACATGATGATCACGGATTCTTCTACAAAATGCTGGCAGTCTACTCACTTTCCCACCTCTCTAGGCTCTTCATCTAATTCATTGCCCTTGGTCCTGCCATTAGGCAGGGAGGGGCTGCCTGTTCAGGAGAAGGGGGTTTTGGGCTTGTTCTGATGACTTGTTCCTTTCTATCCAACAAAATCGCCGAGCTGTGGCGAGAAAGGCCCAAGGCTCTGCTCAGTTTCAACCTTGCCAAAGGCCATTCGAGAGCACCTTAGAGAGCCTGTCTAGAAACCTCATAGAAGCCATGAGCGATGTGGCTAGAGGTTGGTCAAAGAAATGGGAGAAATATGCAACTTCCACGTTGCTCATCAAGCTTCTCTAAGCGAGCACGGCCCTACGAGTGCGTTCGGTAGTCCTAGTCCAACATACATCAGCTCGCGTCCATAGGATCATTAACAACACCAAGAAGTGAGCCAGGCTGCCAAGGCGAAAGAGGCGGAGCTAGCTCTGAAAGCTAAAGAGCAGGATCTGGTTGTTTCCAAGGATGAGGCCACTCTAATGAGGAACAAGCTTGAGGCCTCTAGAAAGAAAATTGAGGAGCTACAGAGAACGCTGGCGATAGAAAAGTCAAGCCATGAGCACGATCTGAGGGAAGTCACAAGCAGGGCACCATCTGAGGAGTTGGTCGAATATAAGGAGGTGGAGGCCAAGCACAAGAGCTCAGAGAAGTATAAACAAGCTAATGTCGAGCTGTACTATGAGACAGCCAAGGAAAATCTCGAAGAAGTTGAGAAGGTCTGGCTTGAATATGACTTGACCTTCCTCAAGGAGTAGGTAGCCAACCTCAAGCAAGATTGTAGTTACGTGAGCTCAGACGATGAGGACGTTGAGGCTAAAGCTCTTGTTGGTGAGGAGATTGAGGCTCCTATTTCGGAAGACCAGACGTGAAGCCTTAATTCTCCCTTTTTGTATTTTTGAGCTTTTCTTGTAATTTCCCATGAATGAAAGAATTTTATACAATAGTTTGCTTGTTTAAACAATTTCATCACTAGTTGCAATTATCTCTCATCTTCATTTACTTGCACGAAGCCTTAGACAAGTCCTTGGGCCGAAGTGTTAGGACATCTAACCAGAAGTTAGTCTAATTTATGTCGTGTACATTAGATTCAAGTGAGGATTTGTACAAGTGTGAGGCTATTAACTAGAAGTTCATTCAAGTTTTCGATCATATGGCCAGTTATCATAAGTGTTAGGTGGCTAGTCGAGGGCTTGCCTCAACTTTGACTGCGCAACCATTCACCTAGATGTGAATCGTTGGCTGAAAGCTTGTTTTGATCATTTCTAGAGCCGATAAGTCAAACGTCTTTTAGACAAGTGTTAGGTCACTAGCAGGATGCTTGTTCTTACCTTGATCATGTAACCTTTACTCAATCGTTGTAGATTTGCCTTATGCGAGGCCGTGGAGGAGTAAAGATGCATATTTTAACTGACTAAATAGACATTCATTACTTGAAATATCATTTAACTACTAGGGCGTAAATTAGTAGTATGGAAATTGTGAGCTCGCGAGAGCATGTTAATTTACCAACCATGACCTGATAGTTGTAACGCATGGTTTTAGAGTTGGTATCTGACTATTGATAATATATCTTCAAGTGCTCCGCTTTCCATAGATGCATAAACTCATTTCCTTACATATCCTTGAGTTCATAGGCCCTCTTTGATAGGACTCGCCTGACTCTGTAGGGTCCTTCCTAGCTTCGTCCTAGGTTTTTGAGGTCAGCTCTTTAGTGGAGAGGAAGACCTTGCGTAGGACCAGGTCCCTTATTTTGAATCGACGTACTCTTACCCTTGTGTTGTAGAACTTGGCACATTTTAGTTTATATGCGGTGTTTCTGATTTTAGTTTTTTTCGGCAACAAGGTCAAGCTCGTTGTTGAAGAGCTCGTCGTTTCTTGTTTCGCTGAAGTGTGCTACCCTAGAGGTGGGGACTTCTAACTCGATTGGGATCATTACTTCAGTTCCATATGTGAAGTAGTAGGGAGTCTCGCCAATCACAGTTTTGCAGGTAGTTCGATAGGGCCATAAAACCTCGGGGTGCTCTTTGGCCAAGCTCTCTTTTTGAGCATCCAAACATTTTATCGCAATCTTTTTGATAATTTTGTTGGTAGCCTCGACTTGTCCATTGGTTTGTGGGTGATTGGGGGTGGGGTAGGAGTTTTTAATGCCCAACTCTTCACAAAATGATCTAAATTTTGCATTATCAAATTGCTTGCCGTTGTTTGTGATTATGGCGTTTTGAGTCCCAAATCTGCATACAATTGATTTCCATTTGAAGCTCGTCATTTTCTGCTCTGTGTTGGTAGCCAGAGCTTCAGCTTCGACCTATTTTGTGAAGTAGTCAACTGCAATGATAGTGGACTGAGTCCCCCTTTGCCCTTTGGGAGTGGGCCAATAAGATCTACCCTTACTTGGCGAAGGGCCATGGTCCTATGATTGAGGTCAGCTCTTCTGGTGGGCACCTAATGAGGGGGGCGAACCTTTGGAATTTATCACAATCTTTAGCGAAGTCAATAGCATCTTTCCTGACTCTAGGCAAGAAATATCCTTGTTTTAGGATCTTGGGTGTGAGGGCCTATATGCCTAAGTGGTTGCCTCAGACTCTCGAATGCACCTTCTCCAACACAACCCGTGCTTTGATAGGGGTAAGACATCTTAACAGGGGTGTGACAAAGCTTCTTTTGTACAACTTGCCATCGACTAGTGAGAACCTAACGGCCCAGTGTCTAAGGTTTTTGGCCTCTACGCCTAGAGGGGTCACTCCCTCCTTTTAAGAACTGGATGATAGGGTCCATCCAGTTGCTTGCCTAGTTTATCTCTGCTATCGCCGTTCCTGTTTTATCACTGGAAAAGGTCACTAGCTCAGCAATTGGGATACTACTGAGCTCGCCTACTCCTTACTAGTCGCAAGCTTAGCCAAGGCATCGGTCTAACTATTTTCAACTCGTTGGATTCTCATGATTTTGAAATAATCCAGATCCTTTAGTTCTGCCAATAGCCTGTTCTGGTATAGGGAGAGCTTTTCACCCTGTACCTCATTAAATTCGCTTGTTTGGTTTACAACGAGCTGGGAGTCGCTTTTAATAATCAACCTTTTGATGCCCGTTGATTTTGTCATGCTGGCCCCTGCCAAAACCACTTCATACTCCATCTTATTGTTGTTCATGTTGAAGTAGAACCTGATAGCTTGGTAATGGTAGCTCCCTACACAGCTGACAAGGATGATTCTAGCTCTAGAGACATGGCTAGTGGAAGAACCATTGGCCTATGGCTCCCATGTTAAGAGCTCTACGTTACTTAGATTGGATTCGGCGGGCATGAGTTTAGCTATAAAATCGGCAAGGGTGGCTTTTGATGACCATTCTTGGCTTTTAGTTAAGGTCGCATTAGTTGAGCTCTATGGACCGCTTGACCAGGCGACCTGATAGGTCAGGCTTCTGGAGGAACTGTCTTAGGGGAGAGCTGGTCAAGATATCAATCGTGCGCTCAAGAAAGTAAGGTCAGAGCTTCTTTGAAGTGGTAATGAGAGCGTATGTGAGCGTCTCCATAAGGGAATATCTAAGCTCCGTGTCGCATAAAGCATGGCTTACATAGTAAACCGGGAGCTGAGCCAATCCTTCTGTTCTGACCAAGACCGCACTGGTTGAAGATTCTGAAATGGCCAAGTATAGTGACAATGTCTCTCCTTGCAATGGTTTGGACAGTAGAAGAGTGGAAAAAAGGTGCTCCTTCTATCCCATGAAGGCAGCCTGACAGTCCTTTATCCACGCAAATTCTTTTGACTTCCTGATGGCCTCAAAGATAGGTTTGCACTTGTCGGTCGTTCATGACATAAAGCGATTTACCGCAGTGTTCCATTCTGCTAAGCGCTAAACATCTTTCACTGATTTTGGGGGCTCCATATCGAGAATTGCCTTGACCTTTTCTGGGTTCAGTTTGATTTCCCTCTAATTGACTATGTACCCCATGAACTTTTCAGAGACTACTCTGAAAGAGCATTTATTTGGATCGAGCTTCATCCTGCAGCTTTTGAAGACCTAGAACGTTCGAGAGAGATCCTCAATGTGTTGCTCCACTTAGAGGCTTTTGACAAGCATGTCATT